>BMAO01005001.1:0-57410 GCA_019973975.1 Trichonephila clavata
TTATTCAAAATCGATAAGAGATTACCGAACTCAAAGTATAGGAACATCTTTCCTTAAACGATATAATTCAACCAACCAATATTATCATAATAATCCAAGTTCAAATCACCAAATTTAAATTATTTTATTTGACCTTGCTTCAACATTTTGCTCTGAAGCAATTTTAGACTCAATTTTTCTTTTAACCACAGTCAACCTAATAAAAGTTCCTTTAATTTCGGTTCAGTTTATTAAAATCCACACAACTTCCACTCATTTTCAAGTGCTTAATATTTTTGTAAATTTGTTGTTGCTTTTTTTAACCTTGAAATTTCTTATTTCCTGGAGGCAAGGTTAAAAAAAATGTTCCATTAACAGCAGGAATGAAAAATAAAATTACGCTTTCAGACATGAAAAAAGTGCCTTATGGGTGCATTTAATCTCATACTTTTTAATATTTCTTCGTAAAGATACTAGTTTTATTGCTTTGGAAGTTGAACATAAATAAAACGTATTATTTCTCATATATCTGTCTGATTATGAAAAACGAGTTAGATTTTTTTCAGAATTTTTTTCTTTCTTATGCATATATATATATGAAATATAAAAAGTGCCAACGGTTAAAGACATTTAGTATTTGTCTTAAGGTCTCAGATGTGTGTTATTTTCTTAGCTATTTCATTGTATTTAAATATAACGCTATACTCATTCCGCATTATACCTCATATTTTGAAATGATTCGCAGTATTCAAAGATTACAGAAAAGAACTGTATCTTGGTCACATAGAATGTATAGCATTAGGTAAACAATACGCAACACTTTAAAAGAAGTATCCAAATTAAAAGTAATCACAAAGACTAAACCATGCGTAGACCTCAATAAAAACTACAAATCATTAGCTAAGCCGTGTACGGTAATCGCGTACGCTATTGCACCACCGCGTACACTGTTTCCCTACCTATACGAGTTACACAAAAAAAAGCATCATCACACTACTGATTATCTGGATAAGCATTATAGTGTGTATGACTTTAAGGAATATCACTGTAACATCGAGAGATCTCTAAGGCGAGAATTAAGCTCTGCTGCAAAACATTTAGTGCCCGTATCAATGGCATCGTCTACAGCAAAGATTATAATTTTAGAAAGGCGTACTTTGAAAGAGTTTTCTGATTATTCTTAACTGAACACCAGAAGCGTACGCATTAAAATGCCCAACATATAAAAGCGAAAAGCCCAATATTCTACTTGGATCATCAAAAGAGTCATGATTCGACATGTAACATCACAATATTGAGGCACCACAATATCTATACAAATAAATAAAATTGAAGTGTCTGTTTGTAATTTCAAATTAGCAGCTTTTACTTAATGCACTAAAAGTATATACGGTACTCATAACAAAAAAACAATTTTTAAATTTTTGTCTGTCTGCCTGCCTGCCTGTCTGTCTGTCTATCTGTCTCGGCTAATCTCGGAAACGGCTGGTGCGATTTTAAAATTCTTTCACTAATGGAAGCTACATTAACGGGGAGTAACATAGGCTATATTTTATTCCGTATTCTTACGAGAACGGAAACTATACGGGTGAACGTGAAACTGAATGCCAAGATGAACGCCAAGCTGAGCTAATGAAGTCTTTGTTTTGGCTACTGGCGACCGATGCTTTTCATGAGACATAACAGTGTTACGCGCACATGATAATACGCTGACACGTGCCATAATTTTTTTTAATGATAGTTATCTCACTGTTCAGTTAAGTAGAGCATCGGCTGTTTCGGATGCACTTTTAAAATAATAAATCAAGTCTTCATAAGTAAAAAGCAATGCAAGAAACAAAAAATTGATAAGTTTTACGGTTAGTTTTAATCCTTTCTTTTTTTTATTTACATTTTTAGTCACATTTAAACAATAATTATTATAATCCCAATCTATATCTATACAAAAAATAAAATTGAAAAGTCTGTAATTTCAAATTAGCAGCTTTTTACTTAATGCACTAAAAGTATATACGGTACTCATAACAAAAAACCAAAATTAAAATTTTGTCTGCCTGTCTGTCAGAATATAAACAGATATATTTATAAAACATCATGAAATACCCAGCGAAGCGAGAGGGTAACGGCTAGTTATAAATATATATTTATCATAAGGATGCCGATTTCTTGTTGATATTTCGTATATAGATTTGTCGACGGGGATTTCTGGATACAGATAACTACATCTTCTTTGGTTTTAATCTTTTATTCAGATACACAAAAATATAATATTCAAGCTCATTTAGAATAATTAACGAATATGCATGAACACAACCACAAAAACACATAAGCGAAAGCAGGCGGTGACGATGACATGTTGTTGGGAAGCAGACAAAGAACAAAGAGAAAGAGCACCCAGCGCTCTGAGTATTTATACTGGCGGTGAAGATCGTACGACTCCTTTCTAACAGGAGTCATGATTGGTTGCAAATACGTGCGAGCAATTAGATTATGATTAAGATTATAATAGTCTCGTCCCAAAGAATTAGAAAATAATTTAACGGAGTTAAGTTAAAGAGTGCTAGAGGAAGTCATTATACACATACACACACACATATATATATATATATATAATTGGTATTTCCAGCACCCTCAACAGTCATCGTTATGCCCTTTAAAAAGTTTGTAAGCTCTTTGTCGTCTCATATCTGTTAAGTTTGTCTTCGATCAAATTTCAACAGGATAATCAGAAAGCTCCATTGCACACATACTTCAACAGTTCTTTAATTACTGATCAGGTTTCCTCGCTACCATGACTTGCCCTTCCTCTGATTTGTTGTTTATCTAAAACATGTAATCCATGTTTTCAAACTGATATCAGCAAACGACTAAATTAACATATGTCTCTTCATCTCTTACATCAACTGAACTTTGACAGAGCGGGGAAGTTACTTGGATTAACATGCTTCAGTCTTGAATTTCACTCGGTCCTGGATGCCAAGGCGCGCCCCTGTAATTTTTGCCAGCCATGAAGGATACACCGATACTGACTGTTTCGGGTTTCTGAGTTAAACCGGGTTGTTGTTTCGATACTTTTACCTTTGTATTTTGTGCTATATGTCCATCTCGGATGAATATCGACATTCGAATATACGTTGTGGTTGATCGTGTGCGAGAACTCGCTGTCATCTTTAAAATTACTTTTAATAGCACATCTAAGCCGACAAACAGGAATTTCGTTTGAAGCACATTTTTCAGTAATTGTGTTGATGTTGCTTATACCCTTGGTGTAGGAAAGCTTACACCAGGTCCAAAAGATCTCGTTGTACAAGTAGTTCAAGAATTATCTTCTGCTCAGCCATCAAATGCCTCCAGGAGACATCCAAACAATCAAGAAAATGAAAAAGGCTGTCAGGGAGGGACCAGGAACACGGAGGGAAAATCCTTTCACCATTTTGGAACTTCATAGGAATCAATTGTCTACTTCTAAACCTTACCAAGGCTGATATGCGACTGGTGCATTGCGAAGGGTAATATACAGCTTAACTTGAGTGCGGAACCACTAGATTGGAAGGCATACTAAACCTCAGCGTACTTCTGTAGGTATTAGCTGATCATAACGGACGGTCTTCACGCTTTGAGCAGTCTTGACAGGAGAATACTCTCCTGATGTACTTCAACCGTTTAGCCAGGCACACAGCCTTCTACACTTGAAGGCTAACTGCAGGACTTGAGGGAGTAACTGTTATAAGTATTAGAAAACATATATATATATATATATTTGTGTGCAGTATTGTACTATAAAGAAGCACAAGTCAACAATGCTGGTTAAGAGCAATATAACTTCTACTTTTTAACAAATCTCATACCTCTTAAATATATATATATATATATATGCATCCAAATTCTATCTATTTTTAATAAACTCTATTTCAGAGACAGAAATCACTAATTACTGGAATATTAAAGCTAAAAAAATACATTGAGAGCTTGGTAATTATACAGTATTATAAGCAATGCTTGCTGAGGATTGCTTATGAATTTATATAAAAGTGAGGTTTATCCAATATTAAGGCTAATCAACCATCAACCTTTTTGTTTATAATACTGAGCAGTCCTATTAAAATGTATAACCTCTAAATTCATTACAAATAAAAAGGTAACGTACTCGAATATGCGTTCAAAAACTCTTACATCACTATAAATCAGTGACCAATAAGTAAGTTTTTGCCAGATTGAATGATTCAAAACTAGATTCAAAGCTGCGAAATTACACGCCAAATGGTTACAAAGCAATAAACATAAAATTATTTGCTACTTATTACTTAGTCTTATTTTACAAACTAAGTATATATTAAGTAAAAAACTAAAATTATAAGAGTAAAATTAAAATATGTTTTGTAATTGTGTAAAAAAAAATCTAACACTAAAGCTTAAAAATAAATACTATTAGAATATATAATTTTAACAGCTGTAGTATTACCATCTATTAATTGATGGTAAATAAATGTATATTACTCAAAAATAAGAATTTAATCCGTACAATCTAGTATTTGTTTGTATAAACGACTATTAATAAAATAAATAAAGGACTTTTTTTTTATCTATGGAGTATTTTATATAATTATTATAATTGTTTTTCTTTTTTCTGATTTTTTTATAAATTTGAAGTTTTTTACATTGTATCGAAAAACATTTTAAAAAAATGAAGTAGGTTTTTTGTTAGCTTTTCACCGATTTTAATGAATGCTGTTATTTTTTTTAACCTTTTTGTAACATATACACACATATATATTCGATATATATGTGTGTGTCATAAAAAATAAATAATGTTCTTTAAAGAAAAAAATTCTTTACTTCGTTGAATATTTTTCTATTCTTATTAAGCATTTTGATTGATTTTACATTTCAATACACATGGGATGTATGCACTGCAGTTTAATGTACCGTGCGAATTCAAAAAAGGATAATATATGCTTGGTGAAACATCTCTTCATCAAATGAATCTCCTCTTTTATTTCGTAGAGTTTTCTTATTCTTCTATCATGAATGGGTGAAAGCATTTTTTCGCAGCAAAGATAGCTAGTTTTCGGACGACTTCCTGTATTCCTTTCAATGATCCCCATTGTCAGTCAGTCTCACTCAGATAAAGAAATAAAACATACTTAGATTTTTTTTTCTTGCTTTTTCGTTTCGTCTTAAAAATTTGGATTTTTTTTTTCAAATTTTATCTGCAATACCAATGTTTGAAGTAGCAATTTTTCTTATTTTTTTTTATTTCGCTTCTTTGAACCTTAATTATTATAACTCGCATCTCATTTGAGAAAATATATAAAACTTATATTATCTTGTTCTATAATATAAATTCGAATGTTTGTGTATTTGATTGAAACTTGCACAAATCCACACCGTTGTCCGTATAGCTCCAAAATTTTGCAAGAAGCTTCGTTGATGTTTCAAGGAGCCTCTATTATGGCAGCAAAAAATGTTCAAGTTTTTGTTTAGGTAATTCTTTTTCAAAAACTTCTTTGCTTAAGGAAGAGTTTGTGTGAGTATGTGTGAAAACGCCTAATTTCGAATAGAGAAAAACCATTCCCGCTAATGTTTTAAAAATTGCTTCTGCATATTGTGATATATTTTGATTTTGTAATTATTATTTGATGAGATTATTCAAAATGCTATTTAGAATAAAAAATAAATATTTTAAAACACTCATATTATTTGATGAAGTAATTCAGATAAATAATTCAGTTCCAATTTTATTTCTATTCTGTTCTTAATTCAAGTTCTATTATGTTCTTAAAAAAAGTTTTATAAAAGTTCGATTTAGCTATGTGTATGGTTTTCGGTTGTTTTTTAAATTTATAATACGCCCATTTTTTGTAAAAATTGAACAATTCATTAGTTTTTTTTCCAGATAATTTATTAATCTGTGTATTTTTTACTTTAAATTTAGCCCCACACGGGTTTTTAGACGGAAAAATATTTAAACAGTGTTTGGAAAATCGTCTAATAATACAAACACAAGTACTAAATTGCAGAAATTTAATCAAGAAAGATAGTTTTAAATTCATAAATAAATATCGGTATAATAAACGATAAGTTTTTAAATGATTCATAAAACACGGTCTAAATTGCTATTCCAAACACTAATAGCTGATAATTTTTCCCTTTTGTCGAATAGCTGCCTTCAAATTCAATAAAAATATTCCTTAAAAATAAATTCCTTACTAACTTTATGCACACTTTGAACAGTTCTTTAAAATTTTAACTTCCTAATTCTTTTTGTTTTCCTTTTACTCTTGATATTTCTTTTATGCTTAACTATTTTGATGAATTAATTTAATATAATTCATATGCTTGAATACGTGCATTTTAAAAGTAATGGTTTTATTATCAGATTTTTTTCTAATTCTTTTTATTTAATAGCATACATTTTATAAAGGTAAATTTAGTTTAAGCATTCATTTCCAGCCTCTTCACCAATTTCAAAATTTTAAGCTCCAAAAGAACGGGACATGTTTTTGAGATAGGTTTAATTTTAAACTCTGAATAAAAAGAATGTTTTCTCGTGACATCTATCGCACGCCCCTTGTAAATTTCAAAATGTTTTTGCGTTTTAAAAGGTTGGAGGTGTATATTTTCAAGACATTTCTATGAAAGTACATATTAATGAACACTCTGTAAACCTTGATATATTTATTTAAAGCGCATTCCTATGCATCTGTTCTAGTCTGATTCAGCATCATAAAATTCTAATCTGTTGCAATTTATTTGAACATCACAGAAATCAGAACACGAGTAACAGACGTTGATGAATGTGTTAAGACATAACATCTTTACTTCAATATAGATGGTTTTCATATTTCGTGTTAAATGTTTGTATTAAACATTTATTTCGATGCACACTTACAACAATGACAGTTTCAGACTCAATCGAATTTCGTCTGAATTACTTTCGTGTAATGATAAACTTCTTAAGGGGTTTCCCGTACACCATACGGTCTATAGAAAGCTAGCCGCAACCGGTTTGCCCATACGCTGCACGGGCACTGATATTTTCTTCTTTCTTTGATTTGTGAGCGTATTTTTAAATCTTATAGTAATATTATAAGTACTAGTATATTTTTAAAGGTAATATACTTTGCTTACGGTACTGAAATGCTTTTCATGCGTCATTTTCTCCGTTTTAAAGGCGGGAATTTTTCTTTAATAAAAAACAGGAGAATTCAGATTTTTTTAAAAATTTGTTGCATTATATGTAATACTTGAGCATTCCAACTGGTACAGTTTTTTTTCCAAAATTTTGCGTGAAACAAGCAACAGAAGTACTATCTTGTGAAAATATGAATTAAATTCAAATACAGAGAGGTTCAGAACTGTTACACACACACACAACCTGCCTCAAATTTATGCAAGTGTACACAAACATACACAAAACTCTCCACCATTTGAAAAGGTAAGGACAAGAATATTATTTAAAGATATATGAAACATTTTCCTCTCATAGTATGCAGGGTATACTTCCAAAATCGAACATTAAGGATTTGTGTTCCACAATTGTAAAATAAAATTGATGTAAAAACTTTAAAAAAAGTTTAAGTTTAAAATAATAATCTTCTATTTCTTCTCATTCTATTTATTAGGATGTTAAGTTATTTGCAATAAAAAAGGGCTTTTATTAAACACTTTGCTTATAAAACCGCCGGGAAAGGGGTTAAAATGATAAGTTTGGTTTGGCGAACTAAACTTATAAGTGGATTCGACGAGATTTTTGTCTCAGTGTCAGTGATATATGAAAACCAAGATATTCATAAGGAATAATTATTTCCAATCTAACAAACTGCAATATTTTTTTTTAAAAAATATTTAAATGTATCAAAAAAATGAGATTTAAAAGAATTTTTTTCAGTCTAAGAAGTTGGAAAACTGTGCATAGTTAATGTTGTTGTTCTTGTTGCTAAACCTACGGGGTCTGACGAAGTCAGACAAGATCAATTAAATCGTTGTCTCTCAAAAAGTCCAGCACAAGTGTGCAGATATCTTTGCTTGGGAGATTCATGCAACGCGTTATGTGTTCGGAGAAAGCCTGGTGATCTTGACACCTTGCACAGATGAAGATCTTTTTGTTCGCTGAGAATGAGAGGCACTTGATGTGACCACTAGCAGGACGAGAGAGTGTAGTCTGGGAGCATCTGTCACACTTGAGGGCTTGGGCCAGAACGGGTCTAGTACCCATATACCAATGATGAGAGGGAGACACGCTCCACTCCATCAAATTTTGAGATTTTTTTTAGCGCGTTTTTCACGTAGTGGAACAAAAGCGCTATTAGGACGCAAATTTCGTCTTCGTCTTCTTTCCATATTTTGTCGTACCTTTTTCTCAGCCAATAAGCAACCAATTGACCTCGGGTTTTCGGCATTGGGTCGCATTTGTGAGCTAGATGAGCCGAATCATATTTAAATTTTCCCATAGTTTTCCCAAATTTTCCTACAAATTTTCCTGAATTTCGCTAGTTTATAACAAAATTTTCTCAAATTTTCCCTAGTAAATTTATTGTTTGCAAAAAGTTTTTTTTAAAAAATCTACCTGCAGAAAGTTCATTAGTTGCATTATTGTAAAATACAACATATGAAAAACGTGCTAAAATCACTTGGTCATGCCAATGATTGATATCTTGTTTAACTAGTATAATTCCAGATAGGTAAGAGGGGATGTGAAGGGTGTTGGAAGGGAGTTTTTTAATCTATTTGAACAGTAAACCAAAATATTTACTAAAATTCCAATAAAAATAAAGCATTTGAAGCATAAATTTTGGGGGCTTAAATTTGGGGAAAGAAAAATAAAAAAATGCAATGAAAATTCCTAATTGGTTTTTGAAAATATTTGGTGAGAATAATATAATCAATAAATTAGTTCTTATATAATTCCCAAAACAAATTTATAATTTTTTTTTGTATGTAATATTTTCATTTCTAAAAAGGGTTTAATACCTTAAACTTCACATATTTAAAAAAAATTCATTTGAAAACTTATCACAGTTGAAAAAGTATTCAATTCCTCTTTCTCACACACACATACACACATTTTTCAAAAATAGTATTCAAAATTCAATTTCTTTTGAATAATTAATTTCAAATTATAATCAAAAATAAAATAATTCGAAAAGATCAATATACGATTTTATAAGAAGTAACTTCCTGTAGCTTTTTATCTTTTATACAGAATTTCAAACAACATATAAACTATAAAAACAAAGAAAACAAGAAAATACTCCTTTGCATATGACAAAAATAAGTTCCAGCTCCCTTTTTTCAATTCGTACTATAAGTTCACACTCTTCTCATTTATATGTGTAAAATGAAAAATATACATTAATCTAAAATTCAAATATTATACCTATATATTATTTCTTTATTCTCATACATATATAAAGATGGAAAAAATATGAAGATGTTATTAAGAAGCAAATTGGCTTAAATGATCAAGTAACCTAACACATTTCATCTCTCTATATCTATATCTATTTCAGTATAAAATGATTCATGCACGACGATTACGTTGTTACATATTGAATACCATTAGTACTAATCAAAAGAAAAATCAGAAACTCTTAATAGAATTATGTGCCCATTAAAATAAAAAAGAAATCACATTCATTCAGATAGTTCATCAATGGATAAAAAAATACTTTTTAGATGAATCTTAACCCCTTAACTGGTTTGCCCGTATACCGTAGGGCTAATGAAAGCTGCCCACTACTAGTTTTCCCGTACGCTGTACGGGCACTGATATTTTCTTCTTTCTTTCTTTGATTTGCACATATTTTTAATTTCTATAGAGAGATTATTAATGCTAGTGTTTTCAAGAGATGTAGTTTGTCCATGGTACTGAAATACTTTTCTTTCGGGATTTTCATTGAGGTGAAGGCGGGAACTTTTCATTAAAGGCAGGAATTCAGATTCTTGACAATATTCGATGAAGAAAATGATTGGAAAGGCAATGTGCAATTTTTGATTGAGAAGAAATTTAAATGGAAATATATTCCAAACAGGTCGATGTTATCTCTGTCTCTATTGCAATGTAAGACTTAGTATTATATCATGCTTCAAACTGTGTGTGCATATATAAATGCACACACACGCAAAATCCTCAACCATTTAACCATTTAAAACAGAGGTACGAATATGAATTATTTTTGTAAGTATTAGAAAAATCCTTTTAAAATATATGAAACATTCTTCATGCCATGCAGAGTGTAATAAAAGCAAATATTTAGTGGGGGGTAGGGGTTGTGATCCAAATAAATCCTTTGTGAATTTGTCCCTTTTAAAATTGTGATCCTTTAAAATTAAAACAAAAAAAGTGTGAAAACTTTAAAATTAAAATAAAATACTTCCTTTTTTTTGCATTAAGTACTATGCGTAGTTATATGCAATAAAAAATGTGCTTTTATTTTTGACATTTTAGGCACAAAAAAATGACCCTTAAGGGGTTTTAGGCTTTGTGGATTTTTCTGTTCATGATTTTTCCCACGACATAAATTACGAACAGTTCAATAAACACCTTGAATTTTTAGCCAAGATGACAGCAATACAAGAATGATCTTTCACACAGTAATTTGTGTTAATATGTAATTCAGTGCTTGAAAACTTTCAATATTTGTGACCCAATATTCAATCATAATTTGCATCGCCCCCCCTCCATATAATAACAATGTATTGAATTCAATAATACTATAAGGGTGCAACACAAATTTAACCTCTTAAGTGCCACAGCATATCTAAACGTCTTGCTTAGCCAAAGGGTTAATTACCCTGGACGTATACATACGTCTTTACGATCTTTTTTGTGAACTGCTATCCACACAATTATTCCGAAGGCTTTAGAATACAATAAAAGGCCCTTGACAGTGTTTGGGAAGTATTTACTTATATTTCAGGGAGTTTGTTTATTTATCCCCCTTCCCTTTGCTTCCCTCACACCCAATACATCACATACGCGCAGCTACGTGGAAAACGATGAATTGGGGAACAAATCCTGTAACTTTTAATCGGCAGTTCAGTAATTAATTATAAATTATACAAATTATCAAGATAAATGTTAATTTATGTGTTTTTTATATATGACAAGTCCATGGGATCACTGGTAATTATTAAACTTCTTGATTGTATTGTTAAATTAATTATAAAATACATTGTGCAGTATTGATGCATTTATAAGTGTATTATATCAGTGTAAATGTGTACTTTATTTTTTATTATGCAGAATGTGTTTTATTTGTTTACTTTCAGTAAATTAATAATTTTTTAAATAATCTTTTTTTTTAGACTTTTAAATTTAAGTTGAAAATAAAATGTGTATATCGAAAATTTTTAATGTTGTCTTTACCCCAAATCCCCAAACTAGGCTTCCTACAAAGTAAATTACATGCATCCTTAGCAAAAGCCTCTATTTATTATTCAGATCGATGGTTCCTGTTACTAATAGACCACTTTTACGACATGGAGAAAAGATTGTCACTTCAAACTCTGGTGATATATCGCTACATCGAAGGCAAGGCTTTAAAAGACATCTTGAAGCGCTATTGATGGGAAAATTGCCAAATCTCTTGTGAAACTTAAAATTGTTTCATGAAAACTTGTTTAATTGATGTTCTTAAAATACGTGAAATAAATTAATTACTTTAAATCTTCGTTTGTTCAGAATTACTTAATTACATTCTGGAAAGAATGAGTTATGAAATTGTTCTATATTTAAAAAGTTTAATTTTAGTTTCTTCAATAAATAAATATCAATCGCGTTTCTCCAATTTCTTTCGAAAATGAATAAGGTACATTCTAGCATTATCACCAAAATCGTCAATTTATATAGTTTTTTCCTTACAGTAAAGCCTCTCATAGAAAATATTATATAAAATCTCCTCTCATATTCGCTTTATAACTCTATTGTATTTTGTCCTTATACTATTGCTTTTCAATGTCAGATTCTGTAAACATTTGAAAATAAATAATATAATTTAGGGCCAACATTTTTTTCTCAGGCGTAAATCGACATATTTTATTATTAAAGACTTTATTATGCAAATATTTACAGAAGAAATAAGTTTTGATTAAGATTCCCCTTTTTTGTGTGTAATAAAATCATATATTCTTTCTTGTATTTTTAATATCTTAGTTCTCTTATGAATCATTATTTAAATACAAAATTTTGTCTTTTTTTTTTATCTTCCTTTTATTATTTTGTAAATTATTACTTTTATTTTGTGAATTATTATTATTTTGTGAATTATTATTATTTTATAAATTATTATTATTTTGTGAATTATTAAAAATATTTTGAGAATTATTGGGGGTGTTCGTGCGGTGGACGTACGTGTTTAAGTAATATTAATATAGTGCATAACACAAACTTCGTTAGGAATTATAATTTAAAAGCTTCTTAATATTTATAGATTTCATTCCTAGCATTTTTTTTTTTGTATTTAAAGCTGTACCACGTCATATGATTTTAGGCGTTCGTCTACATGAATTAACATTTGTATACAATCATATTTAAAAACTTCTGGAAACATATAGAAAATATTTCAAGAAATTTCGAACCGTGTTGAGAGTAAAATAAAAATAATAAGGCATTTTTTCCTATTTTTTTCAATTAAAAAAATTGAAGAACCTCAAATTTTCAAATATATAAGTAAAACACAGATTTCAAAATGAGCCATGTTTTGTTCAAATGTTTGAAAAAGTTTTCATGCCTTCTTTTCCATCGAAGAACACATTTGAAAAAATATTTACAGACGTATACTTTCTTTCGAATATATTAGAAGCACTAGGTTAAGTAAACCCCCTACAAAATAGTAAATATTATGAAGAAAATACAAGATCTTAGGAAAGATACCATAAAGAAAGAAGAGAGAAAGATTACAGAAATCTTATTACTTACTGTGCATATTTTGAAAGAAAAGACATAAAACACAAATTTTTGTAATTAAATTTTTGCGTATATAAAGAATTTACGTCCCTTCTTCCCTGTGACCCAGCTAGAGCTGTGGGAGGAACTAAATGATCAGACGACATGATGAACTTCAATTATTTTATTTATCTCTATATTCAACTCGGACACAAACAACACTTTAGCAAGATAGATTTAATCAGTAATAGAATAGGAGTGAGACGAGATTGCGAAAGGGAGATTATATTTAGTCATGCAAATCTAACTTTAATATAACTTTGCACGGAGCTTTATTATTTAATGATCGCACTATTAGTTTACTCTCTAAACATCAACTTGGTTAAAGATCACAGTACCTGAACTCTTGCAGTCTTCTATTTGTTCTGAATTAGCTTCAACTCTTTTCAATAGTTAAACTAAGTACTTTCTTAACATTCCAACTTCTGGCTTCCTACACTGTTTTCGTATACGTTTCACTACCGATTTACTTCTCTTTTCATGTATTCACAATTCACTTCACTAACTCTCAACCTCGCGAATAAAGAATATATAAAATTTAATTTGCATAGTCACGCTTTCTGTCTTTTCGGAGAAGATTGGTTGAAAAATGCTGGCACAAAAGAATTCACCAGAGGTTAACAGAAGGACACGTATAAATCCATCACACGTAGAAGGAATTTTTTTTTAAAATTGGAATGAATATAGCGTTATTTTGGAAATTGTATTAACACATTTCTAACGTTTTAGCAATAATTTTCATCATTAACTTTCTTAATGATCATGAAACTCAAAATTACAGAAAATTAAATGTTCAATAGGGACAAAGGAAAAAATATTTTTACATCATGGGGAATCAATCTGACAATACATTCAAAGTATTTTCTTAAATGATATCATGTCAAGCCATGCAATATCTTCCTGAATGACACCTGCATATTCGTGATTACTCATTATTAAGGTTTTCTTTCAAGAAACAAATTTATTTAAGTATTATTCATGAGTAATATATATATGCAATACAAAGGAAAATTTTCACATTCAAGCTCCTCACACAAAACCTGCCTAACCTTTTTGCATTTGAAGAGAAGCATAACTGATGAAATGATGGTAAGGCCCTATTATTGATGTAAAGGCTGCGTTAGGAAGACATGATGCTCGTTATATGTTGGGGCCTTGAAAGGTCAGATAGTAAGTTTGACAGATTACCGGTTGGGTGGCGTGGTTGATTTGTCACTGGTCTTCTGCAACTAAAGTTTGTGACGAATCTATACGTGGTTCTACTAATCCCTTCATTAATCTTTTAGGAAAATGTTTATTTCAACCAACTTTCACCGAGTTAGGAAGCGTGATTATGTAAATGAAGTATATTATATAAATTCTGGTTTCGCGAGTTTGTGAGTTGACACGTTGGAGTTGGCAAGTAGGAGTTAACATAAAGTCTGCGCGTTAGCTGTTAGTTGAAGATTGAAAGAGAGTGGAATTAGTTAGAGGTCTTGGAGTTGTCCAGGAAAAAGATTACAGAGCGTTGATTCAACGCCATTGATGAAGCCGAAGAGATCACCTGAAAGTTTTCAGTGTAGGATCCGATGCATAAAAAACACAGGTATTGTGGTCTTGATTAAGTAAAAGTTAGCTTATTTGTGTGTGACATAATTATATTTGAGCGTATTTAAGCTATCTTAGATTCAGTTGAGGGTCTGTAGTAGTATCCCCGTGTTATAGAATCTCACCTCTGCGCTCTACTGTTTAATCATCTACCTTAATTAGATTTGTTTTGTGTCTGATTGATATTTGGAATTAATAAATTGATTAGATTGAAATCATATCTGTGGATCATTCAGTTTCTTCCACACATCTAGCCGGGTTTACAGGTAGACAAAAGGGT
Source organism: Trichonephila clavata (assembly GCA_019973975.1). NCBI lineage: Eukaryota > Metazoa > Arthropoda > Arachnida > Araneae > Nephilidae > Trichonephila > Trichonephila clavata. Next base: position 14,796 of record BMAO01005001.1, read on the forward strand.
TCAGATGTAAGCAGGAACCAACCGCTATCACAAGTTGCGGGTTCGACCCCGATCCAAGTCGGTGGATTTTCATCGTGCAGAAAATTGCAGCATCCATGTCGTAGGATTATGCGGCATGTAAAAAATCCCTTGAGTGCCTGTTTGGCTTGGATGCTCTCTGCAAAATTAAATTCCTAGAACAAAGTTCGCATTTTCAGAGCTCAGGTGCCTCCCTCTGGGGAGGAAACTGGGTGTCAAAATTACTTGCGGTTATTGGTATCGCCTATATGGTGCCGCACTAAAAAGTGATACCAGATACTGGGAATGTTCTAGATCTGCAAAGGTAAAAAATAGCAAACCGCAGCCCCATTGAAAAAAGATTCCAAATGCATCTCATAGTGAATTTGATAGAGAGTCTGAGAGAGTGTTTGGGGCATCTTGAAGTGTCTTGAAGCATGTGGTTTTCCTGTTGGTATTTTTTAAAAGTGGAATATGCCACGCCTTCAAAAACAACACGTGATGCAGAGTCATTTCTGTCTGGAGGTAGCCGAGATTACTATTCGACCATTGGTCCTTGTCACCTCACGTGGGATGGAATTTGAAATCAGAGATTGGCATTGGAACTGCGCCGGTCACTTCTCTGTCGTCTGGTTAAAGACAGGTCAAAGGTTGACTTGCCCTAGAACATAAGCGTTGGATTGTCCTGTCTTGGATTCTTTCCCACGTGAAACTACGTGGCAATCCCAAACAGGAAATCCCTATTTTGGTGAAGACCACCACACGTTTCCTAATTTGTACCTTTTATAGAAAAAAAGCATCATTATATTATTACGTTTAAATTTTATAACTTTATTTAAGCAACATTCTTTACTACAATACACTTTAAATAAATGATTAATATCGAACTAAATAAATCTGAATGATACTTGAATCTTTATTAATAATTATAAATATCATAATTAGTAGACAATTAGTGAGTGATTGTTTTGATTATTTGTTAACATCGTACATCGAAGCAATATAAGGATCTATGTCTTTGTAACTTCGATGAGATATTATAAACAATTGAGTCTATCACTTAATCTGCATACTAAACTTTGTTTGAATGAAGGTTCAAATTTCTGCAAAATTCTGCACAGAAATGCAAGGTTATAATAGAGCACAAAAGCTGAAATAAGTATCTGGATTTTATTGTACAATTAGAAGAATCTGAATTTGATCAAAATCAACTCATATTATTTTTCATAATTTTTCAACAAATATCAAATCACTTTTTTTTTTTGATCTTCAAAAAATTTGATGAATTTCCGGCGCACAATTTAGTTGTTAACATTTCAATTCACAAATGAAATCGCAATGCTTAAGCATTAAAAAGCTTTGATTGCTAAAAAAATTGATGTATTCTCTAAAATATATGTTTCAATGTACCGATGCTACAATTTAATAGTGAAAGAAATTTTTTTTAATTTGAAATATGTAATACATTTTTAGGTATGCAGTTTAAACACAGTAACAATTTTTGAAATATTTAGTATTTAAAAAAGTTGAATATTTAAAGAGAAAAGAATTTATGTAATGAATTTCAAAAGCAAAAAAAGATCATTGCTTTTAATTAAAATTATTGCTCTGTTGCATCTAAATGCAATTGGAAATAATAAACTGTATGTTTTATTATGCCATTTAATATAATTTCATCAAAAGATGTGTAGTGGGTACCAATACGATAAAATAATATATTCCCTAAAATTAAAATCTACTCGCAAAAATGTAATAATTACTATAAAATGACAAAAATATACAGTAATAAATATCATCCCGAACTTTTTATTTGGGGAAAGTCTCCTTAGAGTATAATATGTAAGATCTGAATACACACAGTTTAGTACTTTTTTAATTATTTTCCGATGAAAGTTTTCATATTATAATGATATAATAAATTTTTCGAGTATAACAAAAATTCAATCTTTTTTTTTACTTGTGGACTTCCTAACTATAAGTATGAGATCTTCAGATACGCATTTTTAATATTCCTTTGCAAATATATAAATATTTATTTAAAAGCATCAAAAAATATTAATGAACTAATTCCAAAAAATACTAAAAATATAAATTAAAAATTTGAAGAGGTATAACAATCAAAAAATACTCAATTTGTGTGTGTGTGAAAATTCATGTTAGAGGTTGAATAAAAAAATTCTCACCGTATTTTTACCCTTAGTAAAGATTTTATGATTCAAACGAATTCCAGTTATTTTAGGTCACACATTTTCATACAGTAGACTTTAAATTTGTAAAAAAGAAAATTACATCATTATATCAAGCATTTATATTTTTCCATTGTGTGTGTTGATTTATAAATTTTCATGCAGTTAGTGTTTTCAAAAATTCTAAATTATTATTTTTTTCTACTTATTCTTTAAATCAAATTAAAACAACCAAAGGAGGAAAAAAATCATTTTTATGTTTCACAAAATATTTTAAATTCAGTCATTCAATTTCGAAACTTTTCGAATATAAAAAACCGTTTTTCTCGACAGAATTCAACTGAACATTTAGTACTCGTATAATTAAACAACACACCTAATTTAATTCTGAATACAATTCTGGTATATTTGATTACGAGCAATTACATAAAACATAAATGAAAAAAGGCAATGTATTTGTTCCAATCGAACGAAATCTACAAAAGAACTCTGCTGACCTCATATACTCGTATATATGAAGCCGTTTAAATCCAATTCCCCGCTACTCAATTTACATAAAAACTGATAAAGCAGAATAAAAAAAAAGAAATCTTTTTTGAAATCCTTTCATGTCTTTCTTTACGCTTTTTCATTTTACTTTCAGGCATCCAATAGAATTCTACGAGCGGAGCATTATTATGTTTATTCACTTACCGCAGCGCCACCGAAACTATTTTCTATGTTACTGTTCTGCTTCTGCTTCTCTTATTCGATCAAAGCTTCTCTTTTTTTTATCAAAAATTTCTTGCAGTTTCTATTTTAAAAATTCTGAATTTAGAATTTTTGAAATAAAAAGACATATCTTCTGTATAAGTTAACTATTTTATACTCATGAAAAATTAATTCAATCCTTAGCTCCATTCCTTTAAAAATAACTGTTTTTAAATGTAAAATTAGATTTTTAATGGTACATACATACATATACAATGGTGCGCAAAATGTAAGCAACAATCTAAATTTTAAGCAGATAGCTATGAAATTGCAGAAAAGGGGTTATTGCGATCAATACAATGAACGCGCAATTCAGTAAAAAGGTGAGGCGTATGCAAATGTCAGGAACAAAATGCCATAGGTGACATAAGCGTACATAAAACTGGTCGACTCGCACAGCTCAAGACTACAATTAAAGGAAGAATGGGGGATCAATTAAAGACATTCGCTGCAAGTGCAAGTGAGTACTTTCGTGAAATATGGCTAGATGAAATCACCTGGACGACTTCAAGCATAGAATAATGATCGGAAAGCTGGAGGAGGGACGTAGTTTGACCAGTGTAGCTGAAGAGTTTAGAATCAACAAAAGTGACGTTATGCGCGCTTGGAAAGCCTCCCAAACCATAGGTGCATGACTGATATATCATCCTGCAGGTGAAAAGAGGCGGATACTAGCGTCATTCTTCAGCAATTGTATACAGCAACAGAGCGACAAGTATTGCGGTTTATTGTGGCCAGACGCCTTCACAAAGGTAGCCTATTCACCCGCAATCTTGAACGCTGCATTTCTTTGAAAGTTGGTCATCAGCGGCACCATTTAGAGTGGCATGATTAGCACAAAATCTGGACACCTCATCAATGGAGTCGTGTCCTCTTTACGGATGAGAGCCGTTTCAGTATCTCGAGCAATTCTCAACGCCTCTTGGTTTGGAGAGAGGTAGGAACACGGTTTCGTCCTAGCAACATCATGGAAAGAGACCATTTCGGTGATCCTGGTGTTGTCACCTGGGGAGGTCTTATTGCTGAACGGGTTGAATGAACTCCCAGTTTTCGATAGAGGTTCTGTAACCAGAGATCGCTATGCATGTGTTCCGAAGTGCTATTCGACAAGACTTCGTTTTTATGAATGACAATGCAAGGTCACCACGAACTGCTGACGTTCAGCACTACTCGAATCTTCTTTTCGGAGTGAATCTTGCGTTCCTCTCAAATGGATTAACCAGCTTTTTTCTCCCCTGAGTTTCAAAAAAAACTTTTTTTTTGTTTGATTCCATATTATTATGCATTGTATTCGTTTTTGTCCAACTAGGCTTTCGTCATCATTTTTAAGTACAAAATGCTGTCTTTCATTTCAGAATTTCATTTCTCTCAGATAAGTTCCCTTGGAGTTATGGGAAAAAAACCTGTTGCTTAGGTTTTGTTCACCTATATAAACATAAACATACATAAGAAAAAAATTCTATTAAATTTTAAAGGAACCAATGGATAATTTTGAAATAATTTTTATTCCTTTATTCAATTCTTTATCATGTGAAAAAAAAGTCCAAAAAATTAAAAATTAACGACATAAGCTCGAAGAAAATTATTAAAAATTATTGTTATTACTGTTGCATGTGCGCACAAGTATCTTGTTTAATAGATATTTAATAATTTATGTATTATAAAAAAATACATCAAGCGTCCCAATATGTTATTATGCATAAATCTTAAATTTAAAATCCACGCAAAACAATTTTTGATGTTCTACAAAGTATATATTCGGAAATAGATGCTAAATACACTTTATAACAAAAATAAAACGCACCAAAAACAAGTTTTCCTCCGATAGAGACAAAATTTGGTGGGTAGAAATATTATGTATAGAACAGAAGCTGATTAAAATTTCAGAAAAATTGAAAAGTTTGTTTCGGAGTTACATAGTTGCAAAGTAACGAGCTCAATATGGTGTTGACCCACCTCTAGTCTGGATGCAAGCTGTCACACGACGTGGAATACAGTAATAAGGCACCCTGAGGGTCTCCTGCGGTATTTTCTTGCCACATTTGCACCAATTGTCGGACCAGGTCATCAACATTCTCTGGTAGACGCAGCCGCCATCCCGTCATATCACAGACATGCTCAATCGGAGAGAGATTGGCTGGCCAAGTAAGTGTTTGACAAGCTTTAAGACAGTTTACAGTAACATTGACGCTGTATGTGGTTGTGGCATTATCTTGCAGAAAAATAAGGCCAGAGTACTGCAAAAGAAACGGTAGCAGTTCTCAGAATGTCGTCAACGTACCGCTGTACTGTAAGTGGGCATCTAATGACGTCAATAAAGAGTCCGGCTGTCAAAAGAAATGGTGCCCCGAGACAATAACTCCTGGTTGAGGGCCTGTGTGGCATGGAATAGTGAAGGAGGATTGGAACGCTACCCTGAGTGCCTTGATGATTCAGACGCGTCTTTGAAGATCGTCAGGACACTGTTGGAAGCGGTATTCCATCTCTAAACACCATACAACCACAGTCAGCATGATTTCAACCTGATAGAGCCAAGAACTACTGTAATCTTGCTCGACAGTGAGCAGGCGTGATTAGCAGTTGGCATAGCGGTCGTACGGGTGTAAACTTCGCTCTATCAGCCATCTGTGAATGGTCACTGGGGACACTCGTGCTCGGGTCACTCACCTTATGGTTGATAACGATGAATCAAGCGCGGTGACAGCTGATCTGACAATCAGTCTATCCTTCCGATCTGCCGTGGCCATAGGTCAGCCTCAACCATCATGACGCTGAAATCTGCCACTGTCCACACATTCTTACCAGCATCTTCTAATGGCCGCATCATTTCAACCCATATAATGAGCAATTCTCCGATTTGTCCAACCAGCCTCTTTCAATCCAATGATACAACCTCTTTCAATCTGTGACAGTTGCTTGTAATGAGCTCGAATCCTGCAGCGAGGCATTTTTTTCAATTGTTGAAATGTATCCTAAATCGCAATGCAACAGAAATTTTGACCATTAAATTGAGAATCGCTTCTTATAGACACCTGCTGAGTGAGCAGTTCCGATGCGCTATAGCTCTCACTATTCATTCATTGTACACCAAATTTTAATCATTCGCATGTTCGGTACAAATGTCTTTGCATACGAAATTTCATTACAATCGGGCAACTCCTTCTTGTTGCATCGTTTTTTTTTGTTATAGAGTATAATATTCTGTCAAATATTAGTATATTTAATATATTTGTGAATGTCCTTTTAATCTAAATATTTATTTATTTATGAAAAGTAATATAACTTGATATTGTGGCATCAAATACCGTGGACTTTTTTTCCATATAACGTGTATTTATTGAATTACACTGGTTAATACAGGTGAATGTGAGTTCAGGTGTCTCATTCTTCTTACTTGACCATGGCTCAAAATTATGAGATATGTTTCCTTTATTAATCTTTATATAGTTTCTATGATATTAATAAACAATCCATTCGCGTTTATTGATGTTGTGATGATATCACAAAATTACTATGAAAAATGAGGACGTTAATTATTTGGAAATGAAATCTCTTACTTTCTGCTTGATTTTTGCAAATGTGTGTAATTTTTAAAACTACCTCCTATCATCAAAGGTGCGTCTGTCTGCAGCCAAACCACCCGCAACAGATTGTGCGTATTACGACTGTATGTACAGCAACCAGCCATTAGAGTTATTTTAAGCACAAGTCTATACGACTGACTTGTTACCAACTTTACCACCACAGGACCAACGAATAACATCGGATACTGTTTTCAGATGAATCCTGATTTTGTATATGGAGGAACAATGATCGTGAACGGATGTGGTGGCTTGTCGGGAAGCTCCACATGCCAGGTCATATTATAAAGAGTCCCATCATTCCCTCACGAGGCTAATACTTAGGAAAGACAACATATTCTTGTAACGGGCATCCCCTGTGCATGTTTATGGCAGTTAAATATCTGATCGGTAGGCTGCACAAGTTCTTTGGCCTTGATTCAAACATTTAGCAGGCCATCTTTGGCATGTTATACCAAACTGGCAATGTCGGGCCTGAAGTCTCGGAACTAATTCTTAATATTCTTAATAGAATTGACATCTTTCTCTGGCCTTCAATTTCACTCGATCTCATTCCATTAAACTCAGTAGAGTTCATATCGGCTGTGCGGGGAATCGAGTCCCACAGCATTCCACAGAGAGAAGCATTTCATAGAGGAATTGAGATCTGTATTGAACCCAAGCAAGGAACATATCTCAAGATACCAATAATATCAAGATACCTTCATCAATATTATGCCTCGTCGCTTAGAGTCACGTGTTCGGGTAATACTCAAAAAAAAATATTTTTAGCACTTCTGTACATATTTTTGTTTGCTTCTGTAATCAATTATTTATGAGTGTTACCTCTACGTTTTCTGCGATTTTCATATATATGGCTGAACGCACTTCTTTCTTGTGTTGCGATTTCAATTTTGAGAAGTGCATGTATCAGAAATAGACTGGATATTTTCCTGTTAAGTAATTTTATTTTATTTTTCATTAATTTGATAGTAAAATTTATTTTAATATCAATATTAGTTCGAAAGCAAAATCATACATTTAAAGATAAACGGAAATTTACTTCCTACCCTTCAGTTCTCGAATGTCTGCAATTCTGAAAACATTATGTGACTTGAAAAATACTACTATTATTATTACATCAATCTTCCCTAGATAGTCGAATTGAGTTTTAACAAAAACAGATCCATCAAAAAACTTAGTGTAAGGAATAAAAGAGTTGGAAATAATTAGACAAACGTGTTTCCTGAATGACTTAATACAACTCTATGGCCCTTAAGAGAAAATTTTATTCCTACCATTAACAAATGAGCAAGCGTTTTGGACTATAATATTTATTTTCGAATTGTTGTTTGGTAGATAATATATATTTATGATAACTTTTTACTGCGTTTTAATTTGAAAATTCGAAATAAACAATTCTTTTATAACAGAAGGGTGCAAAGTTTAATATATTCATACCACTTTGATAAGACTATGTCTTTTGTTTTTTCGGTAAATTAAAAATACTTAGAATTGTATTGGTTTCTAAGCAGCCTCATCGTATCTTCTACTATTAATCCAAATAACAAGGAAGAATGTTGGAATATATAAATAAATCTTTTCAATTTCATACTATAGATACTGTCTATAATGTAAATTAAAAGTTCTGTAGAAGTTTTTACTGTACGATTTAGAAAAAAAAACTTTTTTCAATGACATTTTTTTTGGTTTTGTTTAATTTTATTTCCTTTTGTTATTTTCTTTCGCTCAGTCAACTATATATAAGTGTGTGTGTGTGTGCGTGCGTGCGTGCGTGTGTGTGTGTGTGCGTGCGTGTGTGTGTGCGTGCGTGCGTGTGGTGTGTGTGTGTGTGTGTGTGTGTGTGTGTGTGTGTGTGTGTGTGTGTGTGTGTGTGTGTGTGTGTGTGGTGTGTGTGTGTGTGTGTGTGTGTGTGTGTGTGTGTGTGTGTGTGTGTGTGTGTGTGTGTGTGTGTGTGTGTGTGTTGAAAAATATATACATATATGAAAAGAAATAAAGATTGTTAAATCATATTAATTTAATTTAATTTTATTTATTTGGCATGATATTCATTTATTCACTGTTGTGCACTCTATAAATATATCCCATCCGCTACAGTTGTTAGTGACGCTGACTTCTGTAGCTGTGCTCTTGGGCCTGGGTTCGAATCCCAGAGAAGGCATGGATGTTTGTAAATATTTCGTGCCTTTGCGACATGAGGGTACTCTAAATAGCCGTTGAACCGCAAGTCCTCTCGTGAGGTTGGTGGAAGAGGAAGAGAGTTGGGAGACCTCTAACGACCCCCAGGGTGTTTTCCCTCAAAATTAAGGTGGAACCGAGCCAAATCGCACTGTCATGTTTGGTGCTCAAATCTACGGCTAACGACAGTCGTAAATCTAGCGCCTTACCACGACGAACTTCGTAGACCGAGATCTGATGCTACTGTCGATCAGGTGGTACAACAACACAACAAAATATATATACACTCAACACAAATACTTTTAAAAGATAATTTAATATAATTATGAGATACTAATTTGAATTCCAAACTATGAAATTATGAAATTTGAAATATTTCAAAAAATATAAGTACAGTCTAGAAATATATACGGAATTCCTTCGATCTTTAAGTTACTAAATTATAATATGAACTTCCAGTTTTTCAACTAAAGACAATTTTAGATTTTTAGCGTCAAAATTTCTACGTATAAACTAACAAAAAAAATTTTTATTTGTGATGCTCAAAAAATATCGGATTTCAATATATATGTTATTCCAAAGTTCAATGTATACGTTATTTCAAGTTCTGAAATATATGGATATAAAATCGATTCTTAAACTTGTAGAAATAATTATGAAAAAATATATAATTCTTCCACAAACTTCATCAACTTATATACATTTGGTGTTCCTAAAACTGTACTAAACTCAATGACGCAACAGCCATAAAGTGCCAAGGTCCACTTTTCCCCTCTCAGTATTCATGACCTTGGGCGCTGAGGTGCATGAGCAGATGTTGCGGTCAGGTGGTTAGTCTGAGGCGAAACCCCCAGTGTTTAGCTCCCAAGCAAGCTGGGTACTTATTTATCAAACCATTGAAGGGATGAAAGGCTGAGTCAATCTGGCCCAACGCGGGACTTGAACCCCGGACCTGCGGCATGAAAATGCGATACGCTACCACTCAGCCACTGGGCTTCGTTCAGTGTACATGACAGTCTTAAGTAACCAATAAAACAATTTTTATAAAACTCTAATAAACAAACGTGTTTTTATTTATTGCTGAAAATATAATATATTGAATGAAAAAACAAACTAAATAAAAATAAATTTGCTTTCTTTCAGCGTAGTGGGAAAAATCGAAAATATTTTAAATTCGTAACATGAAGAACGTACTACGGAAAAATGTAATAATGCATGTGATCATGTCTTTCGATGCGCCCATAGTCTTTGATTCTTAGGTTTAATTTTATTACCACGGCAACTTCATATCGCGGACTTCTTTGCTGCAACCCGATTGGATAGACTTGCCCTTCCTGGAGCCCTGGTCACTCACATTTTCACTATTTGTTTTCTGTTATTTAATTAATAATTTTAAATTTAATTTTAACTGTAATCTTTTAACTTAAAGTAATTCAAAAACTTTAAAGTATTTTATTTTCATTTATGAAATTATTTAGTTCTGGGTATTGGAATACTGCCATATAAAGTAGTATAGTATTCAGTACAATATTTATATATTTATCCTAGCTATATATTATCTCAGTACACTAAATCAACTTGAATGTGGAAACCAGTAACTTTGTACCCTAATTAAATAACGGAGAGAGCTCTCTCCTATGACATCTCACTTTCCTATATTTCATACTACATTGCATCATTTCTACGGAAGTGAAATTGAGAACTTGAGTAGTCCATTTTCCGTGGAGTCTGTAGTCATCGCAGTGTTGACATTTCCATATTATCAACTGCGAAGGAATGTTAAATTGGAGTTGAGTACTGATTGATCCCTTGTTGCGTAGCGTAATGCACCTAATGATTGTTTTTATAAATCATCGCAGTGATGACAGAGCCTTATTATCTACGAATTATTATCGCCTGAAGTGTCTTATTATTAACTCTGAATATCGTAGTTAAAATAGATGGCAATAAGTGTGAAGCGTCTATATACAAGTACTATGAGATTCTCATACTTGTGTATTTTGAAAAGTGTTGAATGAAGGGTGATTCATAAAGAAATATACACTTTCCAAGAGCTGTAAGACAACAACAACTCAGCTAACCGTAAAGTAGATGTTCTCTGAAAGTTTGTGTCCGACACCTGACGGAAGTGACGTAGGCTTCGCCATGTGTGTAATGTGTAATGTGACTAGAAATTCTAAAGGGCGGCGTCTCTGCAGTGGAAAATGCTTTTTGTGTTCTTGAATTTAGCAAAATGTCACGGAAGCCACTTTTTTGGATATTTTATCTCTTTGGTTGATGCCACAGTTGCAGAAGAACATTGACAACTTCTTTCTCCATTTGGATGGTGCACCATCACACTGGTCGGGCCAACGTGTGAGATTACCTCTTTGAACATATAGTTTGGACGAGCCGCTGATTACAACATGTCCCTTGTTCAATGATGACTATAACGAATGCGTGCTACCATTATGCGTTCACCACGATGCCGCAAAGCATGGATGCGACCATCTTGATGCTGCAAACAAAACCTGGAATCATCTGAAAGAATGACATCACGCCATTCATGCACCCAGTTTCGTTGTTGATCACACCATTGAAGACGCTCCTGTCTGTGATGCAACGTCAAGAGTAGCCGCAGCCATGGTCTCCAAGATGACTGTCCATGCAGCTGCAAACAACATCGAACTGTTCGTGCACACACTTGCCTTGCAAACGTCTTCGAACTGTTCGTGCACACACTTGTCTTGTAAACGACCCCGTTTCTGGATATAGGCTCGTGACGTGGTTGCACGATTCATTAAGTCCATGTGTGGGTAACATATCTGTCTTCTCGACTGCTAGTGATAGGGGAACGTTGAGGTATAGCACGGCGTTCTGTATTACCGTCCTGATCTAATCATTTTCTGTTAACAGTCATTGGATTTCGACCAACGCGAGCAACAATACTGCGATACGATAAACCGCATTCCGGGTACGTTACAACTTGACCTTTATCAAAGTCAGAAACGTACTGGTACGTATTTCTGCTTCTTACGTGAGTCATCGCAACAATTTTTGACCACGCAACAACGTTAAAAGGAAATTTGTATATGAGAAACAGGCTGAACAATTTCCTCATTTAATCACATTGCAGGTTTCTCTACCGGCGCCAGCTTTGTCTGAAAGCACTGAAAAGCTAACTTGCATATCACAGCATCTTCTTCCTGTCGTTTAAATTTCACGACTGTAGCATATCGCCTTCTTGGTGTAGCAATTTTAATGGCAAGTAGTACATATGTAAATATATTTGGTAGTTTTCCTTATCACCGGGGTAAATCTCGCCAAGCAGACTTTTATTGTGAACAACATACAATATACACATAAAAAACGTTAATAAATGTGAGTTCTCATTGGTTTTTCATCTATTTTTTATGTATTATGAAAGAGACGCTACTGTAATAAGAAAAGAAAGGACTTTTTTATAAAATGTGGTGGTAAAAGTTTACCAGAACAGGAATACTCTGTTTGGTGTGGGTTGTATCATTTTTGGCGACTTTATCAATGGCGTCGGCGAAACCGAGAAGTACCATATTTTTAAATGACTACTGGACATTAAAATCGTATTTACTCAGATATAAACATACAAAAACGCCAAAATATTTAAATATTGTCCTTTACAGAAAATGGATCAAATAAACAAATCCACCAATGAATTGACATGGAAAAGAGAACTACTTAGTTCTCGCATTCGAAAATGTCGTAAAAGAAAACGTAGTACATCCGAACAATTGGATTATCTTGTCCAGAATGAATCAGAAATTTTCACTTACTCTTCTATCGAGTGGTTATAAGCACACATACAAATTTTATATTAATTAAAACATTTTTACAATATTTGACAGAAGAGAATTACATTTTAAACCAATTAAGTGCTTTTTTAAAACCGAATTTGTTAAATTATCGCATCCGAATACGTTCGGAACCCTAATTTTAAAATTGTGTAAAAAAGAATTTTTTTTTATATTAAGTATCATCTAAATTAGAATCAACATATAAAATTGACTTTAAAATATTAGTACAGTAAAAAATTTACTTAAATGTAATTTTTCGGCAAAAGAAATGAAGAAAGAATGACACATTTTCAAAACATCCTCCTTTTATAGAAAATGCTTCTATAATAACAATATTCTGTTTATATATAGATAAGACTTTTCTACAGAGCCTGAACAAGGATATTTGAAAAATTCAGATTATTTTCAGAGTTACAATCAATGAAGAAAAACTAATATTTTTAAGTTAAAATTTCTCTATTCTGATGTGTTAAAATATAAATAAATCCATTTATAAACAATATATTTAAAAATTTTAGTTCAGGATTCGTACAGAAGTCTTAGCGATATTAACAAGATGTGACACAAAAAAAAAAGAGTCTAAAAGTGTAGCTTGAAAAAAAAGTGGAGTTAGCAAAAACTGTTGTGGTGGCGTCATCCCACTCACCTCCTCTTCCCATGTGACCAGTTTCGCCTTAATCAATCGACCCAGATGGGAAAACTACGTCATTGAGTGAACACGTGCAACTGCATTCTGTCGGGAAAATGTCGAATCAACATCAAGTTTCTAGTGAAACTTTAAAAAAATCATCCATGAAAGCATTTCATTTTTTTAACCGAGGCTTATGAAGATGAAACTTTGTCTTGTGCACATGTATTTGAATGGCATAAGCAGTTTTCAGGGGGAATTGACAGTGTGGAAGGAAATGTACCTGATGGGCGCCCAAGTTCAGCGATTACAGAGCAAAACATTGCCAAAATTCATGATATGAGTGGGTTCCTCCTCACATCAGTAGCAGACTGTTAATCAACACTACTATATTGAAGTACCAAAATGATTTGGTGAAAGAATTAGGGAGGGAAGACCAAAATTGGGGAGTGATGGATGGCTGTTGCACCAAGACATTGCACCCGCTCACACGGCCATGTCAGGCAGTTTCTGACCGGTAATAACATTACTATGATTGGGAATCCTCCTTATTCACCTGATTTGGCCACATATATGAGACTGTTTTTTTTTTATTTCCTACACTTAAATCTTGCTGACAGGGAACCCATTTTATCTCAGTTGAAGAGACTCGGAGGAAAAAAGGAGAATTCCCCTAACGGCCTTCAAAAATCCTAGTTCCAGAACTGTTACCAGCAACGGAAGCACAGAATGCAGAAGTGTGTGAATATTAAAGGGAACTACTTTGAAGGTGATAATGTCACGGAGAACTAATTCTGCAACGATAAGAAGTAAGTACAACGATTTATTGAACCAGTCTCTTTTTTGGGGGGAGGGGGGGGGCATACCACGTTGGCAAAATATTATTATTATTGAATCATTCTCCATAAAAAGAGGTTTTGAAAACATATGTCATGTTTTCTTCTTCTCTTACCAAAAAATTTCATTTGAATTTTTTTTTTGTAATAATATTTTTAAAACAATTTAATTTGTATATTCTTATTCAGATGATACAACAAAAAAATTATTCATTTATAAGCTTTTTCAAAACCACGTTGCAAATGTAATCGGATATCTTAAATAAAAATATTAAATTTATCATAGATATGATAGACCAATATAATTTATCTCCTACTTTTTAAAGATAGTATGTTTTGTATTCTCTCACTTGAAGTATAGTATGTTTTGTATCTCAATACAATTAAAACTTTAATTAAAAATATCAAATTCTTGCTTAAACTTGTTCATATTTGATTAAATAATCAAATGCGTGAATGATAAACAACACATTTATTTAAATTTTTAAAAATATTGCATAATATTAAATTGTGATTTTACATTACAATCAAACTAAATTAAATTTACGAAAAGAATTTTAAGTTTTCCCAATAAATTCTAAATTTATAACGCTAATGAATGAGATAGTTATTCTTTAAAAAAAATGTGACATAATTCCAAATCATTGAAAGAAAGGAACTAAACGACTTCCAAAGTGCTTTGATGCATTTGAAAGTATTTTAGACAGATAAGAAAAAAGTACTAAATTGAAAAATTTCTAAGATTCTTTTGAAAGATCTTTACATTGAAATAGGGCCTCAGTTTGTTTAGTTATAAAGCATACGATATCTTGTTTTGCTTTCAAATAAGATATTTAAAGTTTTTGTTTCTGTAATTTACGATGTAGTTACTTCATTATTTCCCTTCAAATAGTATACTTTAGAGCTTATTGCAAGAATAAATAAACATTTGATTGCACAAAATGTCAAAATTGTATCGAATTTTATAAAGAAACTCTATGTGGCAACGAACAAAAGATTCAAAGATTTTGTCCTCGATTTTTTGTATTAAGACTTTGACAAAGAATTTGTAATTATATATGTTGAGGCAGTAAAAGAGAAAACAAAACATACAAAAGGCTTTTTTTTATCTACGTTACACATTTTAAAACTTTTTACAATTATTAAATATGTTCTATTTGAATTATTTCCTGATGAAGACATGTGAACAGTTAGCAGTGTAAATATTTATGTGTATTTTGATGTAAAAGAATAACTGGAAATAATCTAATGCCTAAACAATTTTTTTTCTTTTGAACTTTTTAATTCAACTAACATGTTTAGGAACCATATGTTATGTACATTCTCATAAATATAATAATTAGATATTACTAATTAACAATAATTTTATTGTCTAAAAGTGTTCTTTTTCTTAAATAGATGTACTAGCGTCAGTTTAAAATTCTTCATAAGTACACAAATCCGTAAACAAGGACATCATTTTCAGCCTCTAATTCACAATTTTCACAACTGAATTAAATTTTAATACTTGCTTCATCTTCATTTAATTAATGCAACAGAGCATACTAAACTCAGAGAATACAAACTGTATTTCATGCCTTCAGCTTCAGAGGTATTCACTCTGTGATTAGGCTTAACTACTTAAAGCTTTATATGAATATTATACTAGAAATTATAAGATGCGATGGTTGTGTAATCATATTTGTGAAAAGCTTAATTAAACAGTCCAGTGCTTCATTATAGAGTAACTCTGTTTAACAATATTGTATTTTAAACTTATGGCTCTATTTTTTTAATGGGTTTTTAATAAATTAGACATTTTTATAGTTTTCTGATATTAAATTTAGAAGAATTATTATATAATTTTTAGTACAACTTATACCAGAAATTTAAATAAATTACAATTTTTTCCAGCATTCAATATGATCTTATAATCTTGCTATATATCTTACTTGTCGATTAGTGTTACAACGGCTTATGAATTCAGAATATAAATATTTCAAATTATTGAAAATTCTTATTTTTGAAGTTTAATCGGTTTTTGCCTTTAAAGCACTGGGAAGTGGAAAAAAAGCAAATTTATTCTTCATTAAAACTTAAAATTAAAATTATTTTATTGATTTTACCACCACATCTTTTCCTTAGTTATTGGCAACCAATCTACACTGCGCAAAACAAGAAAGGATATTGAGGTTGTGGATGAATCTTGCTATTGGACAATTATTTAGATGATTGATGCATGATCTACAGACGTGGTAAGGTATATGAGAAAAAAATTGATGCATGTTTAGCAGGGGGGAAATGCAATTTATTGAGTATTTGGGTACAAAAAGGGGAAAAAACACAATTTGTGCCTATGAAAAAAAACGAAAAATGTGTTTCCTTGAAAAAAGATCATTCTTATTAGGAAAGATGGTTTCCCCGGAAGGCTGATAACGTTGAACATCTTTGAGAGATAGGATCAATGAGGCTAATATTGAACGAGGGATACATAGAAGGTATTCTGTCCCACTCCTCCAGAAGGGACTTTTTCCAGTTCTTGGAGAGTTTGTGGGAGAAATAGGCGGCCAACAACTCGTCTGCTTACAATGTTCCAAACAGGTTCTGTTGGTTCATGTTCGGAAAACACGCTGACCATTCCATTCGTATGATTCCTTCCTCGAAAAGGAAATCATCCACCAAATTAGCACGATGTGGCCTGGAATTGTCACCCATTAACAGGAAATTATTTTCAATTACTGCAGCGTAGGAGTCTACAATAAGTCTGTGGATCTCATCCCTATATCGGTGACCTGTCACAGCTCCATTTCGAATAATTAGGAGATTGGTACCCCCATCAATGGAGAGGCCAGCACAGACCATCACTCTCCCACCGCCAAATCTGACACTTTTGTGTACGAACTAAGGATTATTTCTAGTATCACATTTCCTCCAGATAAATACACGCTTATTATCAGGATGAACAGAAAAACGGGACTCGTCAGAGGAAAAAATATTGCGCCATTCACTTCTCCTCTGGTTGAAATGCACTGTTGCCCACTCCCTGATGGTGCAATAGGGATTTTGCTGTTAATGTAACACATAACATTAGTCGGCGGGCAGAGACTTACTGCGTATAGCGACTTTTGGACAGTTTGTGCCTAAGCTGGGGTGCCGGTAGCCGAGAAAAAGTGTAATTGAAGAAGAGTGGCATTTATATTTCGATAGGTATCTAGGAGCCCTTAGTGTTAAATATCAATCTTCATTGAACGTGCCGTTGCACGTTCACGATCTTGGCCTGGTGTTCGGCCTGGACTTTCAGTCTCCAAAAAACGTTTCCAGACTTTGAAATCCCACCTAAGGAAACTCCAGCGGCTTCTGCTACTTCAGTTTGTGTTTGCCCCCCCCCCCCTATAAATGACCAACAATTCCCCAAGCTTCTGATTCGGCTAAATGACTTCATTCAGACATTTCACTCATCAAAACAACACATTTACTGAAAGTCGGTCATTCTTTTCTGCTTTGTCTTTTTTTTATATAAATGAAAAACACTTGCTAAAACTTGAATTTTTAAATTGCAAAACTTCTATTAAATTTAGTATAATCTTAGTATAAGCTTTATAATTAGCTTAGTATAAGAGTATGAGATTTTTGCATTCATAAATTTCTGGAATTATTAATTATTCTGCGTGAAAATATTTTCGTTAATTTATCATACGATAAGAGACTAAATTTGTAAGAATTATGATATATAAACATTAGATTTTTTTAGATATAAATGAAAATTACATTTAAAAACAAATATTTCACTAAAATTGCAATTTCAAATTGCACAACTTCTATTAAACTTAGTGAGTTTTAAAACTGATATATTGAAATTTATGAAAATTTTGAAATATGTTACATTTTTGTAACCGTAACAAAATATTATGCAATATCTTGAAAACTGAGAATAAGATTTAAAACAAATTATTAGAGGATTCCAAAAACTCGTTCTCACGACATTCATTTCTGAAAAATAATGTGTATATGCAGGTTTTTTTTATTTAATAACATAAATATTTTGCGTTGAATGTGTAAGTTATATAATTCTGAATTTTAAACATGAATGACTACAGCAAATTATGCAGTTTAACTAGACTGTAAAATCGAAAGAAAAAAACTATAGCTTATTTAATTCAAATCTAAATGTGTATCAAATATTGGAGTTCAAAACATATAATAACGAAATAATGTTTATATTACCAAGAGAAACCGATGTTAATCAAAAATAGTATAAATACATTGCTTTAAGCTTCGTTTTTAACAAGAATAAATTTCATAATACATACCTAAAATTTCTTTGCAATTTGGTTTCAGAAAAATAATCCTCTCAAATTCTAGAAGCATTGTATTATAGTTAGTAGTGTTTTATAGTTACTGTAATGTTGTAAAAGATGATAAATCGAAGTAACCTTCAAATCCTCTCAAGGATATTACTCTAATATAATCCAAAAAGATTGGGTTTTTTTCAAAAATAAAAATTTGGAAAACATCTGTATATTTCTTTCTTATAAATGATATATATATATTGACCTTGTATAGCCACATAACTGCAAACATGAAATAAAAAATGCAAAAATTATTTATAAAATTAATAAACTATACAACTAAATTTAAATGTAAAAGAAATGCAGAAGTTTTAAAAGAATCGTTAATACTCTAATGATGCCACAAAACTGAAATTCATAGATGTTCTTTTGAACACAAATGTCACCTTATTCTTATTTAAAGAAAAAATGTTGCGAAGGGCTGTATTATAATTCAAGGGAAAACATGGCTAATGTATAAAATCAGTCAGCTTATTTAAAGCGGAACAAGCCATACTATATTTCCAAGACCGAAACAGAGGGAAAATTGTTAGAATATTTTATAATGAACTATCAATGCATTATAAGGTTTTAATAATTAGATGCGACAAAAAAATATTATCCAGACACTATTTTATAGATGCATTTAGTATCATGAATACGTTTTTAAAAGACAGCGCAGAAAAACTGGTATACTTTATTTTAAATTATTTAACTTTATAAAAAAGGAAATAGATTTAGCTTTCAGGATAGATTAAATAAAATATTTTTTTCTTCATCAGCAAATCTCACGGCATTTTTTATCATCTCTTTATTTTTATAAGAGCTAAAAGGATTAAACTATACTTTAAGGAATAATTTATAAGCACTCATTAATAATTAATTCATTTAAATAAGAATGTTTAAAGCACTTTCAAGACAAATAAATTCCTTTCATGCATTCCTTCTATGTAATATATTTCAATATAAAATAAAAAGTGCAAGTTCATTGTTCATATTACATTTTACTCAAAAACATTGGTATATTTAATTCTTATCTATGCATATAAAAAGTTTTTTGTATTCAATGGTTACTTTCTATAATTTCCGCTTAAAAATGACACATAATCATTTTTGTTATAAATTAAACCCTTTTCTACTTTCCGAATATATATAATATAAAATTATCTACACGGGGTGATCAAATGAAAAGGTACGAAACGACATAAAAATGAAACAGTTAAATATTTGCATATTCCGCCAAGGGAGAATGTAGCGAAACATCTCGGGATGCCATTGGAGACTCTGACTGGAATCGGATCATGCGCGGGTGCCCGCATGCGCAGGAGAGAGCAAGGGCTCTTATAAAAAGTGGCGTCCAAATGATGCGACCACAGAATTACTCGAGCACAGAAAAAGCATTAACTCCAATGCGTACTGTGAGACACTCCGACGCCTACGCAGGTCCATCAAGAACAAAAGACCGGGGCTGCTCACGGAGGGTGTGGTTCTGCTCCATGATAACGCGCATCCACACGTCTCCAGAGTCACACAAATGGAACTGGACAAGTTCCAATGGGAGACGGTGGACCATCCGTCCTACAGTCCGGACATGTCACCCTGCGATTTCCATGTGTTTGGTCCACTGAAGAACACCTGAAAGGAAAGCGCTTCAACTCGGACAACGTACTCAAGGACACTGTGAAGGACTGGGTCTCGTCACAGCCACAGGAATTCTGGGAACAAGGAATCCTGCGGCTTGTTCATCAGTGGGATCGTTGTGCTCAGGCCTATGGAGTATATTTTGAATAAAGTCTATATTTGTACCCACCGTGTCGTTTCGTACCTTTTTCATTTGATCACCCCTTGTATTTAATTAAAATCCAAAGTGAATCAAGCATTACTAAATTCATATTATTCCATTAAAGATTAATCAAAACTTATATAAAATATTTCGAATCCACAGCTGAAAATTATTTAAGGACGTTATAAAAAAAGAGAATAAAAAAAGAGAAAATTTGTTTCTACACCAAATTGATGAGATATTCCCTGATGTAGACAGCCTTTCGAAACCTTGTCAGAACTTTGAAGTCTTGTAAAGATCTTTGATGGTGCCGTAAATGTCACCTAGAGATCTTATCCCAAGTATATTTTTGTTCACTAAGATAAATTAGATTTTTGCTCTAAACTATTTGAGATAAAAAGAAAAAAATTAGACTGTGTAGATACTTTTCTTCTATAGGGATAAAGAAAAAAAAAATGCTGACTGAGCGTTAAAAAATTTTATCCAATGTCTTACACATAATTTATATAATTCGAAGTTCCTTAAACTTAAATGTTAGTACCGTAAAATCCGGCATATAACACTCATTTATAACTTTCAAGCTGCAATTTTTAATTTTTAGGTATATTTATCGTGTAACGAACACCCCCTTTTTTCGTAGAAACCTCAAATGTATGTGTGTAATGCTCGTATGTTAGTATGTGTGTAATGCTCGTATGCTCTTAGTTACTTATTCGAGGTATTTTTTCCAATTATAGGAAAAACTAGTGTACTTCTCGAGAACTACAACTCTTTACGTTCATAAGGAATGTCATTTTTTTATATATAAACAGTATTTCAATGTATGTCTAATTTTTAATGTACCTTTTTTGTTTTTAAAGCTCTCATTTTTATACCAAGCGTATAACGCGCACTCATAAATGTCGATCTTATTTTTTGTGTTAGAAAGTGCGCGTTATACGCCGGATTTTAAGGTAATTCAAATTATTAAAATCACAATCCACTGAAAACTCCCATTTTCTTCTTTATTTTTCTTCCTTTGTATGTGATTACAAATTAAATAAATATGTAATTTTTAAATGTGAATATAAATATATTAATTTTTATTCATATTAGGTAATAAAACTATATAAATATAATTAATGTAAAAATAATTATAAAACTCCAATTTTAAAATTATTTATAACTTTTTATAACTTTTGTTAAAATCTGAATGCCTTTTTTTATTTTAAAAAATGTTTGCGTATAACGCACAAATCCCTTTCTTATAAAGAAGTCTGTTATATGTTTTGAAGTCATTTATTCGAGGTATCTTCCCAGATATTTTAAAAAATAGTGTACTTCTAGAGCTATAACTCTTAAAGTTCATAAAGTATGTCATTTATTTTAAATAAACAATTTTTAGTTCATAAGTAGGAATCTAATTTTTTTATGCACATCTTTTTTCTTTTTTAACCTATCATTTTTTTACCCGGCATATAACCCCACCTGTGACCTTTTGTGTTAAAAATGCGCATTATACGCCGGTTTTACGGTAAATCTTATGCAGAAGTATTTTTTTTAAAAAAAATAGAATTTTATCTTTATGGTACACAAATATTTTACTCATATAAAAGTTTCTTTATATATATATATATATATATATATATATAGTATATATTATACCAATTTTACCGAGCTTTAACTCATTATGCTGATTAAATGCTTTCCAGCTAACGATTATTTCAATTAATTTATATTTTTAAGAGCATTATGGTGTGTTTTTCCGAGATCATTTTTGAAAACATATAGAAACGTTATCAAAACTTATTAACTAAAGAAGAAATAACCAAGCCCAAATATCATTCAAAAAGGAAAAAAAGTTATTAATGCAATAAAACAATTATACAAAAAAATTATGTATTTATTTACTAAATATGTGTCTATATTAAAAAATTAATTATGCTCCCATTGTTTAGGATATAGAAATATGCAACATGTTTCTTTGTACATTAAGAAGCTCTTATTTATATATTTGCTTTCTATTATATTGCCGAAAGCATTATGCATCAACAAAAAATAATAAAAACAGGTGTAAAAAGGAACACAGAATACTTAAAACAGCTAAATATCCTTCAAACTAATATTTACGTATTATAATGGTGAATAAAATATACAAAAAATAGTTTAATTTTTTTCGTGTAGTATACAAAAAAACTCAATGTTTTTCAAATATTGCTTTATAAAAGACGTTCTAGTGATGTGCAAATGGAGTATGACACATTAGATTTATTTTATGCAGGATATAAATCAATTTCATTAATACACTCCTCAAAAGAGAACATGCAACAAGATACAATACACGTAGCATCACGATAGCGGTAAAATGGATATGCAAATGATTAAATTTGTGCACCCATCTGATTACGTGGTACTAAGGATTGCAATACCGGTATACCGGGATACCGAGTACCGGTATTGTGAGCTATTTGTACAATTTTGTAATACCGGTATTTACAAATTTAAATCCCGGTTTTTCGGTATTTACTAGAAATTTTTTAAATTGTCTGCATTTTTTTTACAGGCAAAAGAGTATACTTTTATGTATTTACGTCTCCCTGATGGGGGAGATTAATTAGATGGTGAATATAAAGTTGCATCGTACAATCAAGAGAAGTGATAAAATATGTGAATTATCCAAGTAGGAGGGCCAAAACTATTATATTACACCTCAGAGCGATACTGCACACGTACAGGATTTGTAGACTGTTATTCGTATCTGTGAAAATAAGGTTGTAGTGAAGAAAGTGCGTAATATTTCGATTTATTTTTCGATTTTTTTTTAATTGAAGAGTTTGTTATTGACATAGTGTATTTACATATCATACTTGTATTTACACATCATCATGATTATAAAAATGAAAATGAAAAAGAAGAAAATAGACAAACCAATTGAAATTTGATCAAGTTTATAGTAAATTTTCTTTATACCTCATCCACATTCAGAAGAATTCGGTACAGTTATCGAAGATGATAATGACACTAATGGTGACAATGAAAAGAAATTGTCTCTTGAACAAAAGTTAGAATTAACTTTAAGTAAAAAAAATTCAACAAATCAAAATACAATAAAGAAATCAGCTATATCCAAAACCATCCAACAAGAAATCGATTTATTTTGAAGATGAAAAATTTAGAGTAAATACTTGGAAAAAGTATATCGCGTATTGCTGACAATACTACCAACTAGCGTAGAGGCCGAACGAGCGTTTTCGACAGCTGGTAATTTGTGCACATAATTGCGTTCCAAGCTTAATGAAAACACAATTAATGCATGTAATAGTACCACAGACTGAATAGTGATATTTACAATTTTTTGCGATTTAAAAAAAAAAGTTGTTCCTTTACTTTTTTGGGATTCTTTATATACTGGTATAATTAATTAATTTTTTGTGATATTTACACTCTCTAATAAAACTGGCAAATAAATCAAAGAAACAGCTGTATTTTCTTTCTTTTCCTAAAATTTCTAATACCGGTATTATTACCGGTATCCCGGTATTAAGATCTAAAAAATACCGGTATTGATCTTTTGTCCGATATCGAAATCCCTACATGGAACTCATATTCGTGCTGCAAAGTTCCAGCAAATTTCCTTTCTCATAAACAGCTGAGGTTTTTCGTAGCATTTGAAATTTTGAAGAAGCCGTAGATAATGCCTCTGAGACGTAGGAGAACTCAATACCGTCAATTAACGACGGGGAACGGGGCCATATTATCGAACTCAGTGAACATAGTAGGTTGCTGCGCGCAAAAGCAACTTATGTTGGGCTCAAGGTAAGAACCATCCAACGTTGTGTCACACGATGGATTCAGGAAGGTCTATGTGCACGTCGAAAAGGAAATGGGGCACACAGGAGCACGCCAGAGCGCACAGACCAGTGTATTCGCCAGTTGGCTGTTCTAGACCCTTTCTCCATGGCGACATCTGAAGACGGTTGCCTCCAGGAGTAGGTAAATCTGTTTTCACCCAAACCATACGCAACAAATTGCATTAGTACAAATACTTGTACGGGCACCAGCAACGGGGGTACCATTGGCCGTTTAACACAGTGCTAGACATCTGGCGTGGTGTCAACGTCATCGTACTTGGACCATCGAATGACAATGGGTGTTGTTCAGGGATGAATCTCGTTTCTATCTGAGGAAGAATGAAGGCCGTATGGCGGCAACCCGGAAAACTCTACGAACTAACCCATTTCGCAGACAGCAAAACCGGTCCTATATCAGGCATCATGGTTTGGAGATGCATATTGTTAATCACAGGAAGCCTCTGGTACACAATGAAAGCCGTTAGATGGTGAACCACTACGTCACAAAAGTTGTGGAGCCTGATTTTCTGCCCTT
Organism: Trichonephila clavata; assembly: GCA_019973975.1. Taxonomy (NCBI): domain Eukaryota; kingdom Metazoa; phylum Arthropoda; class Arachnida; order Araneae; family Nephilidae; genus Trichonephila; species Trichonephila clavata. Next base: position 39,219 of record BMAO01005001.1, read on the forward strand.
GTTTCAGGGCGCACCCAACACGGTATGTTAGCAAGACATTGCAAGGCTGCATGTCACACGGCGATTCTCAACAGCCTGACAGGGTTTGACATCATTCCCTGTTGTAGGATCGAACACTTGTGGGGTCTCATTGGAACCGAGGACTACTAGCACAAGCCATGGAAGATCGGTGCACAACAATGGATTAGGTTTGGCAACGGTTACCTCAGTCAACCATCAATGGACTTATTGATAGAATGCCTAGCTAGACTGAGACCTGTATAGCTGCCCGAGGTGGGTACATTATGCACAGAATTAATTGGTTTATAATGATTTTTGTCTATTTTTTAATCATTTGCATATCCACTTCATCACTATTGCTCCTGAAGTTTATATGATACAACGTGCATTGTTTCTCAATGTTGCAATTTCACTTTTGAGGAGTATAAATAGCAATCTCAAATACCAAAACAGTTTGTTGTCAAAGGAGAAAACAAGTTTTTCTCATTACAAGTTGTAACTCATTAAAAAATACTAATAGTTATTAGCTTTTTCTTTCAGTTTTATTTTAAATGCTCTGTAATATTTTTTCTAATTCAAAGAAGGTTTTTAAAAAAATGAAATTAATTGTTTGACTCTTTTAAATTATCTTCTTTTTTTCCAATTTGCTCAGTGTGGTATTTCAGTCGAGTAATATAAAAGTATCTAAAAAAAGGGGAGGGGAGAATTTTCTCTGACCTCATTACACGCAAAGTTGTAAAATATTTCGTCAGAAAAAAAATTTTAATGAAGCATTTTTGTTACTCCTTGTTCATTAGAAACTTTTATCAATAAATACCATAATGACATAGTTTAATATAATCCATTTCTTATTTGAAAAATATATTTTAAGTATTAAATAAATACTATACGTGTACTTTGCGAAAGTTATTCTTTAGACTTAAAACTTTGAAAAAAAACTTATTTTTTATCAAATAATTTTATTTTTAGTTTTTCATCATTTTTATATCGCATTTCTGTTTGAGATTGCAATGGATTTATATTTACCTAAAAATGAATGGAGCTTACGATATAATCATGAAGTGCACTTGTTAAGAGTTTATCAGTAGATGAGAGAGAGAGAAATTCTTCAAGAGTTTATAAATTCTTTCTTTCTTTTTTTAGTTATTCATTTTTTATTGCATCTCTTTATATCAATAACAAAACACATATATAAAATTTCTAGCATAAAATTTTCTGCTGCTTCAATGTAAATCCCAATTATTGTTCTTTGAAAATTTTATAATTTCGGTAATTATGGAATTATCGCATATTTAAATAAATAAAAGTTAATCATAAATAATAATTGTTATAATAGTTTGTAATAAATAATAGTTTTATTAATAGTCAAATGCTTACGCAAAAATCTGCTCATCTGACACTAGTTGATAACGAAACACTCATAAATGAATCTCAAGCACTTCCAACCTCTTGATTGCGCTTAAAAGTTAATTATCAAAACGACCTCCTTATGATTAGCAAAAAGAAAACCCTATCGAAAATACATATCTTCGAGTGAATTCAATTGATCTATAAAAGGAAGCAGTCTTTTACCTATTTTTTAAGAAAGAGAAACTTATACTATACATTTTGTAAAAATTATGTAGCATTGTCGTGTGAATTTACAACTGAATTTTTCTCTTTAAATCTTACACTTCCACGCTTCCATAAACATTTCTTCCCCAGTATAGCACAGGGCTTATAATCTGATTCAAAGGCAAATCTGCATTTGTCCGCGAACAATCCGACACACACAATCTAATTGTAATATTTATGACATCACTTTGATCTCCACCGGATTGGACGTTTAGTTACGCACAAGTACGTGGCACTAGGGAGTACGACGTCTTCATGTTTAACTTTCGCATTATAGTACCAGCAAATACTATCTTACCAAGTGATGCTGCAAAGTTGTATCATTTATAGAGTTCTCTCACTCATTCTCCTTAGCTGTATCAGCAATAAAGTGATCCTCAAAAAGGAAAGTAACCCATTTTGTAATACAACATACCAATTAAACAACACGGCACAAGTTTCTGAAAAAAACTATTTCTGAAATCAGGAATTAAAATCATGGAAACAGCGCATCTTCGATTATTTATCTTACTGAAATGTAATTGGCAGCAGGCGGTGCTCACTATTTGCCGATCATCTTCTTTCCGAAATAAAAATACCAATACCATCAAATACAATCCGACAAAACCTATAAGCCGTATCAGCATATAAATCCAGGTTCTCAAACACTTCAGAAAACTATCCGCAAATATCGGATTAAATATATCTAATTCGCATACAACAGAAAAGTCAAATAATATAAAACTATAGCATTCTGTACTTACATACGGTTTTCGATATTTGTACCGATATTAAGCGACTCAAATTCAGTTTCTTTTTCAAAAATGTAAAAGTTGAAATGACGGTCTTATAACAATTGAAAGCCAAGGATAATCTGTGAAATGTACACTGGTGTCCAAAAGTTAAGCATAATTGATAATTATGTGAATAAAGAAGGAACTGTAAATCAGAATGGCGGGAAACGTGATATGCGAGTGTAAAATGGTTATAATATAAGGAAGCAAATCAAAAGAATGATAATAATTAATTTTATTATCGAAAGTAGTAGTTTGAAAGAAAACTGAGCATAGCAAGGATTCACACTTTAAAGAAAAAATGAAAGAAAACATTAAATAAAATACTGATGCTGCAGTTTAATAAGGCGTGTGGTCACCTCTGACAGCCAGGCACGCTGCACAGCGATTTACCATACTTGCTATGAGATAATGAATGAGTTGTGGGCTCAAACGGTTCCAAGCTTCTTGGAGAGCTCTCTTCAGTTCTGTAACGGAGCTTGGTGGGTGCGAAAGGGCTGCAATTTCTCTCTCGAGCATATCCCATACATGCTCGATAGGATTTAAATCAGGGGAGTTCGCAGGCCACGACATGCGCTGGATGTTTTCCGTTTCAAGGAAGTCATCAATCAGCACCGCTCGGTGACATGGCGCATTATCATCCATGAATATGAAGTCAGGACCGACAGCACCTCGAAACAAGCGAGCATAAGGCTCAAGAACTTCGTCTCTGTATCTTTGAGCAGTCACAGACCCCGTGTCAAAGAAATGGAGGTCTGTGCGGCCGTCCATCATGATGCCTGCCCATACCATTACTCCCTTGATGAAAAATGATGTCTTTCCGTTATGTTTCTTGGTTCAAAACGTGTTCCACGTTCTCTCCATATCGTTACCGCCGAGAATCACTACTCAGACTAAACCGGGACTCGTCACTGAACATCACATTGGCCCACTCTCCCACACTCCAATGTTGATGTTTCAAACTCCAGTTCAAACGAGCGCGTTTATGCGCAGACGTGAGGGGAATGCAAACTGCTGGTCTTCTAGCATACAGGCCAGCATGATTGAGTCTCCTGTAAACAGTTTGTCTCGAAATTCGTATTCTTGTGGCGACTGTGAGCGCCGAACCCAGTGCTCTGGCAGTACTGCCCCTCTGACGTCGCGCACTTATTACCAGATATCGGTCTTGGCGAGGGGTTGTGACTCTTGGTCGACCTGATACTGGTTGTCGGGTAACATCTCCCGTTCTTTGAAACCTCTGCCACAGTCTTGAGATCACAGACTGGTCCACATTCAGAATTCGAGACACTTCGGTTTGTGATCGTGAGGATTCCAGCATTCCAACGATTCTTCCTTTCGTAACATGTCCAATTGGCGTCTTTGTGCCATCATTCACCTTGTTTAACAACGTTCCTTCGCACAGCAGTTGCACGAAACTTGTCTGAACTGCCTATGCTACGTGAATCGGTTTCTTCGCGTTCGACATGGCAGGTGTTTCGCACAGGACGTAGTCGACTGAACAGTTTTGCATAAACCCAATGATTCTTCTTCACCCAATTAATATCCGCAAGAAATTTGGAATAATTTTACGAATATTTATTCCATGTTTTTCGTATTCTACGATTTATGCTTAACTTTTGGACACCTGTGTATGTTTCACCAGAAATAATAATTTGTGAGGAAGATAGAAAAAAAAAACCTGAGAGTTTGAATTTCGTATTTTGTTGAGGTATAAATCTGTTTTGTGTGTCCTATATATGTTAATATATGAGTTTTATGTACCAAATAAGAATTTTCTTTAATTTGGAACAGTTATTTTAAGAACTTTAAGCTATTCAACGTCATTTGGAGAACACGATAAATAACAAGATAATATATGAAAAGAATGTTTTTAAATATTGGAGAATATTTTTAGTCCTACTTTAATTCAATTGACTTCTGGTTTTCATTCAACTACAAAATGCACCGAATTAATGTAATTGTTACTTCTAAGGTTACTTTAATAAAATAATGATAGCTAATACATTCAAAGATGGTGGAAAGGGAAATATTTACGTTTAGAACACCAATAGTGTTGAAAAGAGTTTATCTAACTGAAATGATATATAATTTGCTTATGATTTTCCCCAATATGATTACAGAATCATCGCAACGAAATGTCTAATAATAGATGCATTTCAAACTTTAAGTAATTAAGTCTCATTAAGATAAATTACAACTAAATAGAGATAAAGTACAATTTGCCTTCCTTGTGCTTTGAGTATATTTATTTGCCCTAATTAAATGAAGATGAAGGGGGAAATAAAAATTTAATGGAATTAGAGAAAATCGTGAGTTGGAGTTTTAAAACGATGCTCTCTTATTTAAGAATATATGTGTGCTTATATAGAATTAAACTGAAGATAGTAAAATCAAGTTAGGAATTTGGAACATACTTTAGGAATTAAAATTAATATCAAATAGCTATTTCTGAGTGATTATATTCTTAATATACATAATATATATTTGGGATATAAGTGGCACATTTCAAAAGTACAGTAATACCTCAAATTTTAACAATAGGTGGGACTGAGTGATAAGCACGTAAGTCAGGGTATATATCGCATATAAACACATACATATTATTTTTAGTTGGGGTCAAAGACGAAAGAAAATAACAATTTAGGAAAAAATGTGTAATAAAATCTGAGACAACACAATTACAAGATCACAAATCGAAATTATTTTGATGTAGAAGGTTTCATAAAATCTAACAAGGTAATCTACCGGTTCAAAGATTTTTCTCTCCCGGAAAATTCCTTTGTAACATTCTAATAATTTTTATTAGTTGTTGTTTTTTTAAAAATACGCTCTCGTTGAAGTCTATATTTTCTAAAATGTGTGACACTTTTATAATTAAATACTGAGGCCTTCTTCAAATTTCCAACCGTCATTCCATCTTCAGATTTAATTGAGTTTAAGGACTTAAGTTCTTCAATGCCTTGATCTTGCTCATGCATTTATATAAGCTCATCGATTGTCAGCTCCTGATTGTGGAAATCCTGCAATTCTTGATTAAGTTATGATAAATTATAATTAACTTTTTATAGCTAAATGTCGATTTCGTGTGGTACGTCCGAACACCTACGGGCAGTATGTCCAAATTCCCAACCGTTTTTCGATCTTCTGATTGAATAGGGTCTAAAGACTTAAGCTCTTCAATGCCTTGATCTTGCTCATACATTTCTATGAGCTAATCGATTGTCAGCTCTTGATTGTGGGAATCCAGCAGTTCTTGATTATATATGTATTGATTATAAAATTAAATTTTATACCTAAGCGTCGATTCCGCTCGATACGTCCGAACACCTACGGCAGTATGTCCAAATTCCCAACCGTTTTTCGATCTTCTGATTGAATAGGGTCTAAAGACTTAAGCTCTTCAATGCCTTGCTCTTCCTCATGCATTTCTATGAGCTAATCGATTATCAGCTCCTCATTGTAGGAATCCAGCAGCTCTTGATTATATTACGGTAAATTAAGATAATTTTTTATGTCTAAGCGTCTATTCTGCAAGGTACATCCGAACATGTACATTAGCTAAACAGGAAGTGGGGTGGAAGTAATCGAGTTGTGTAATGCTCAAACAAAAGACGAGTCGACGAGATTTGAAAATCGTCTAACTCCGTGTTCACGTTAGTCAATGTATTACTCGGTATACAAAAAAGTCACTTTTGCATTGCATATTTCTTCATTTACTCTTTTATATAAAAATACAAATAGGTATTTACATTTTTAACTAATAAGTATCTCTTTAAGTAACCTATTCGAATAAATATTGTTTTAAAATTTAAAATATTTAGCGGTAAGTAATAATGCTAAAATATTTTGCATACATATACCATTTAAATCTGTAACAACCTACTAAATTACAAATTCTCTCAAAATTTAGTAATAGTAAGTAACATTACAGCAAAGTCTTTGAGATTTTTGTTCGTTGCTGAAGCGAGGTTCTTAATAAAATAAAAAAATTGACATTTTGTGCAATCAAATGTTTATTTATGCCTTGCAATCAGTTCTAAAGAAACTATTTGAAGGGAAATAGTCCAGTAAGAATATCGTAAATTAAAGATGAAGAACCTTAAATGTCTTATTCAAAAGTGAAACAAGATACGCCGCGATCTTATCCTTTATAACTGAACAAATTGAGGCCCTTTCAATTTGAAGATCTTCAAAAGAATTGGTTTATCATAAAAATTTTCCATCTTATTAACTTTTATAATTCTAAAAATACTTCCAAAAGTATTCGAACATTTTGAAAGTTGTCTAGATGCTCTTCCTTTTTACTAATTTGCAAAGAAGTCACAATTTTTTTTAAAAAATACGATTCTGTCCTCAATAAATTTATTTTCTCTTTATTTCAGAGTAAAATTATTTAAATATGTAAAGCATTTAAAAGTTTTGACAGGTGTGTTATTCATCCGTAATGCTTTTGTTTATTTAATAAAATATATAAATTCAAGTTTAAACAAGTGCGTACATTACTTTCAATTACAGGTTTTAATTAGTTTAATTTTTCTAACAGTTTGTTTTTAGTGAGGCAGAATAAAATGTCACGTTCTTGAAAATCAAGAAATAAAACATATGTTGTCTTTTATTATATTTTGGTAAATAAAAACCCTTAATTTCATCTAACACATTTGAAAAAAACCAGAATATTTTAATTTTAAGCACAAAAATTGAAATCGTTTAAAAATAAATTCTAATGAAGGAAAATGCCTGTCAATTATTATTAATTTTTTAAATAAAACACAGGCTCATAAGAATATTAAAACATTTTTGATCTAGTATATATAAAACGCATATATTATAATGTTAGGATAGTTATAACGAATCTACATTGATAAAAAAAAAGTTTCCAATCCTTAAATTAAACTTCTAAGCAAATTATTATATGAAGGTATTTTATCACTTTATAAAATATTTAAAATTCAATATTAAAAAATTTAATTGATTGAATCAATATTGAATATTTTCAATATTTCAGTACTGAGAAACTATATTGAAATGACAAGCAGAAGCAACAAGTCAATAGCAGAATCTATTAAGAGATCCTTTTTGCAAATTTCTAATAGAAAAGAATACTAAACATATTGTTACGAATTTTGTGTAATCAGTGCTTAATTTATCTTAAAATGATGTAAATAATTTAAATCTGCATGTTTAATAAGTTCATGTTACTTTTGTTGCATTTATTTTATGAAAACACTGTAATATTCTCAAGCAGCGTCATCCTTTCCATTATAAAGGTGTTTCAATGGAAACTTGGCGAAATATTGGAGATACAACCAAGTATGGGCGTCATTTTTAGCGACCATATTTGGCGACTGGAGATCATATGGATGCTTCTTGAAATTGCTAAAGAAGTATACATAGGAATAACCTATGACGTAAGCGGATTGTTCGAAAAATCGCATTCGATTGTTCGCAGTGGAAGGTAGCATAGCAGGCTATAAATAGCAGTTGTTCGCTTCTTGAAACTGAATTAGAACAACTTCAGCTGTTGAAGTGTTTACTTCGGTGTTTGCTTAAGACCGTGTGATTGCTTGCGCGCGGGCAATCTTTATCATTATGTGCCTGCATTTTTTAGACACTAATAGTTGTGTCTGAGTGCTGTAGAAGAGTAGAAAAACCTTCTGGGACTTTTTGTGCGAGATTTACTATTGTTTAATCTGTATTCTAATCTTCAATAGACAATAATAAGTAAATCGTCAATAAATTGCATCGCTCTTGAAGAGCTGTTTTGTTCTTAAATATAAAGGCCACGACCCGAGATCTACGCTACAAAATATCTTTCTTTAAGTTATACTTTCTAAATTGAAGTTAACAGGAATAGAAGTAAAAAAATAGTAAAATATAATATATTCCCTTCACAACATCTGCAAAAACTTTTATAGCGTCAAAAAAGATTACGTAATTTTAAGGAATGATTAGTTGAAGCTAATGTAAAGCAAAGAAAAACAGTTTTCGTCTGAGGATAGTTTAGAGTACAAATAAATTTCAGCAAAAATGTGTTTCATTTGCAAAGTAAATACATATTTTATTAATATAAATCCCATTTTTCCCAATTAAATCACAAAATTTCCGAGAAAAATCTTTCTAGATATGGAAGAACTTTTTAACAATGACACAGAATTTCATGTGAATCTTTTCTGTTTTAAATTTTTATAATGAAATGATCTCCTAAGCAAAAACCAATTTCATGATTTCGTTTTTTAAACTTTATGAATTTCACAATTCATAAATCCTTGCGACAGGATCATAAGAGAATATTTCAAATCTTTGCTCTTTTTCCCCCTTCTTATTAAGAGGATAAATTGCATAACTTTAGTCCATATGATCTTATTTTATCATGTAGAAATACACTGCTGGCCACCGTAAATACAACACTAAGAAAGACAAAAGATACCACAGCAAAATTTATTTTGTAGATAACATGTTGACCAAGTATCAAATGATTAAATTTATAGACTTCTGTGAAGTGTGGTTCCTGCCAGAATCAGTAGCCAGAGTAGCCGCCATTGTTGGAGATCACCGCTGCCACACGCCTCGGCATTGATTCAAAGAGACTTTGGATGTGTTCTTGGGGTACAGCAGACCAAGCAGCTTCCACACGTTGCCAAAGTTGATCTGGTGTGGCAGCTGGGGTGTAATCTGGGTCAATCGTTGAGCAACCATGGACCACATGTTTTCTATCGGCGAAAGATCCGGAGAGCGAGCCGGCCAGGGAAGCAATTCAATCTGGTGATTGACGAACAACCTTTGGACAATGCGTGCCACGTGTGGTCGCGCATTATCCTGTTGAAATATGGCTGTGGCCAAGCCCTGAAGGTAAGGAAGGACAACTGGCTCCAACACCTCGGAGATGTAGCGCTGGCTGTTTAAAGTACCGCAATGCGTACTAGAGGAGTGCGAGAGTGATATCCAATACCCGCCCCGTACCATAATATCCGGTGCAGGACCAGTGTGGCGGTGCATAATGCAGCTGTTCAGCATCCTCTCTCCACGGTGTCCCCAGACTCGAATGCGACCATCGTGGTGTTGCAGACAGAAGCGTGTCTCGTCAGTAAAGACAACTTCATTCCATTCTGCCACCCACATCCTTCTTTCATTGCACCATTGGCGGCGGAGACATCTGTGGTTCTACGTCAAGGGTAGACCAAGCAATGGACGTCTTACGGACAGACCTGTAACGGCGTCGAATGGTACGCGCAGACACTGAATGATGCGTTACAGACTCAATGTCTGTGCTATGGTTCGTGATGTGACTGAGCCATTCGTCACTGCCATGCGCACAATTTGAATGTCCTCACGGGAAGTGGTGCACTGAAGTGGATGCGATCGACCACGTCGGTGCTTCGTACCCTCCTACATCAAACGGTCACATATCCGCATTACAGTTATTTGGTTTCGTCCAACACGACTACCGATTTCCCTGAAAGATAATCCACAATCTCGGTAGGCCACTATCCTTCCTCTTTCGAACTCGGATACTTGATCAAAAACTGATCGCAGTTTTCTACAAGACATAACTGATCGTTTTTTGAAAAAACCACAAGAAAAACACAATTGCCGAACTTCTAATCGTCGAAATCTCCAAGCCTTAAATAGCGCTTTGAGGTAGCGCCATAGGCATGCGGGATGTGTGTCTGCGCTGAAATTCTAATCAATTGCATATCTCACCTCCGCTAATGCATGTTGTAAATTTCATGTTATTTGCGTGCTTCCTTCAGGGTGTTGCATTTATGGTGGCCAGCAGTGTACAAACTTTCAGATGAAGATTTCCTTCAAAATCTATAAAGCTCACGAATAAATTTAATAAGGAATTACAATGTTTGTTATAAAATCAATAATCATTCCTTTAAAATAAAAGTTATTCGATTTTGTTAATTTATTAAAGAAAAAACACTAAAAAAAGGAATGTTAAACATTATATCATTTTCGTTACAGTCGTTTCATATTTCAAAATATATTTAATTCTTTTTAAATTTCTTTTTTTTAATTTAAAATCATTTATAAATTAACTATTTAAATAATACAGTAGTTATAGATATTGCTTAGGTTAAAAATAATCTTCTGTATGATTATCGTCTACTTTAATGCAATAATTCATGAAACTAATTTATCTGATTACTTAATTTTTTACTGATATATAATCGTCTATTGCTTAATTTGGCATCTTTTGTAGTTATTCTAAATTTGCGCCATTTTAGTCGGAAAAAAGAATTGTAATGCGTAATCGACGCTGATTGAACTTAATATGTATTTAATATTTGTATATTTTCAAGGTATTATCATTTGGAGATTTTTTTTTGACCATTTGAGAGATTTTAAAAATATGAGCTGTCCATAGAATAAACTTTGGCTTTATTATTCACAAAATTCGAATAATGCGTATTCGAAAAATTTCCTTAAGACCTTGTTCAACAGACCACAGCAGCTAAAGAAAACTGTTGCACTTTCAGAACACAACTGATATATTATTGATTGTATTCACGAATACAGATGCTCCACTAAAGGAAACTTCTACGACTAAGTGTTTTGTGTCTCGAATACAAACTAAACTCACTACCCTAAAGAAATTCAGAAGATTAAGATTTGGAGATCGATTTGGTCAGGCCTCATTTTCAGCACATTTAATCCAACACTTTTTTTGGAAGTGTTCTGGCTATCTGCCCAGAGAAATCTCAGATTTGTTGCAAAATAAAAAGTCACCAGCCCCATTTCAGTAATTGACCTGCTTTTCACGTTGTAATTCTGTCACGTTGAATTACATCAATTCTAATTTTATGATGAATTCGTTTTATCTTGGGAATTACTCTTTTCCTCTCTTTCTTAACTACACTTATTCAGGGATATCTTGTACTTATAAAGTTTATATATGAAAGGACATATAAAAATTATATTTTACAAAATATTACATTAGAAAAAATTAAACTAAATGGAATATAAGTACATGCATTATTTTCTATTTATTTTAACTTTAAAATAGCACATTTCCGATTTGATAAAATTTTAACTCCCCGACTTATCAATCGTCATTTATCTTTAACCCCTTAAGCGGTCAATGGTTTTGTCCAAGATGTTTCAAAAAAGGGCCCATTTTTTTATTGTGTATAACTAAACATAATACTTAACAAAATTCGAAAATAGAATAATTTTATTTTAATTTTCAATTTTAAAGTTTTCACACTACTTTTTATTACATAATTGAGGGGGGAAACCACCTAAATCGTTGCTTTTTATAAGTACACTCGGCATGCTATAAAAAATGTTTCATATATCTGAAAAGAATTTCTCTCATACTTACAAGAAAATTTCATGTTTGTACTACTTTTTCAAACGGTTGAAGATTTTGTGTGTCTGTGCAAATATATATATATATGCATACAATTTGAAATGCGTTGTAATACTAAATCTTACATTGCAATGGAAACACAAATAAATATCGGCTTTTTTGGAGTGATGATGATTTTGGGTTTATGGCGCAAGAGCCGATTTCGCTATACTGCGCAAACATTTGTTTTAATACTGTGGTCTAGACGGAAGAAAAGAAAAATAATTGAATGACAAGAAAGAGGATCGAAAATAGAGAAGGATCACTAGTACCCCGGGTTCGTGAAGCCGTGTTTACCAAAGACAGTAAACCCCGTGGGAAAAGGAAAAGATCACTAGGGCACCTCGGGATTGTGACACCCGTACTCACCTAAAGAAGGTAAGCCCCCTGAGGGCATCGGCTTTTTTGGATTATCATTCTATTTCCTTTTCTTCTTGAGCAACAAGTAGCACATTTCTTTGCCAATCTCTGTTCTTTATCGAATACTTTCAAGAATCTAAATTTATGTCTTCAAGGAAAAATGCCCGCCTATACCACAACTAAATTCCCAGATGAGAAGTATTTCAGTACAATGGACAGACTGGACATCTCTTAAAAAAACACTAGAACTAATAATCTCACTATAAGGATTTAAAAATATGTACTAATCAAAGAGAAAAAGAAAAAAAGTACGAGTACTGGCAAACCGGTTGTGGACAGAATTCGGTATCCTGTGTGATGTATGGGCAAACCAGTTAAGGTGTTTGAAAATTATATACCAGCCATTCCCATTTCATAAAATGATGTATTCGTTCCTCAGACCCTCAGAGGCAGCCGCGGTAACTTAGTAGCTATGGTCGCGAGCTCGTGGCTGACATGTCACGAGTTCGTGCCCCAGAGCCAATGAAGACGTGTTGATAGGCTGATGCACATTAAATCTTTCGAGGCTCATTGTTCTCCCGCTGGCGGGATGTGACATTTTGAATGGAAGTGCCATTTCGGGTGCCTTCCTCATCATTTGACCAAGTCCCAAAATTACAAGATCCACCTTTAATAGCCCTCGTGTTGCTTTATATTGCAACGTTAATAAACAGTCCCTCAGTTGACTCTCGGAGGCTTTATTGAATTGTAGTTTAGCATTGGGTTTATTACGTAGTTTGATTTTACGTAATCGTAGCCCAAATAAGTTTTTAGCTTTTATGAAATTTCAATTACTATACTATTTTAAGAACTCTCATTTCAAAATTCATTGAATTTTTAGTTTTAGTTTTTTCCATTTATTATATATATTCATAATTAATTTCTTTTTTTTCCTCCTAAAAAACGTTATTAGTAAATAGAATTCGTAAATTTCTTATTTTAAATTTAAAAATGTTGTTATTACTTATGCCACCTGATCGATAGTAATATCAGATCAAGGCCCACGAAATTCACCACGGCAAAAAGCTACATTTACGCCTGTTGTTAGCCTTAGCTTTGAGCAACATGCAGATGACAGTGCGATTTTGCTCGATTCCACCCCTGGAGGGAGTCAGGGGCATCCCACCTCTCTTCCCCTTCCACAACGTCATGAAAGGACTTGCGGCTCGACGGCTATTTAGAGTACCCCCATGCCGCGAAGGCACTATACATTTACAAACATCCATGTCTTCTCCAGGATTCAAACCCAGGCCCACAGATTCAAATGAAAATTACCAGTTGTAAAAATTTTGACTATAAAATATTGTTTTATGGCCCTTTGCACACACACGCATGTATATATATAACAGTCATCTATAAAATATATGGAATTTTATTTCTTCCTCCAATATATTACGGAATTGTATATATGATTAAAATTATCGTCATATATCATTATTTTTCAAATAATTAATTTAGGTTTACAAGTAAGGCTTGATAAGTGCACTTGAATACCTTAAACATATTAGTTGTTTAAAAATTATTATGATAAAAATATAAAATATATTTAGGTAAAATATCTTTATTTTTCTAATCATTTGTTATAGCTAATAACTGAAATTCAGTAACTTTAAGCATATGGTAAGAGATTTGAGTCTAAATACTTTTTTGTTCAAGTGCTATTTGACAAACATAAAATACAATAATACATCTTTATTCTTATTTTAACGTAAGGAGACTTCCTTAAATTTCATTTATTAATTAAAAAAATAATTATAGAAACCCATCGTTGAGAGTACATATTTGTATTATTTATATTTAAAAAACAACCAGAAAAAATAATAGTATAGTGTTAATTACCTTATAATTTCTCAAAATTCTCGAATTTGTTCTCCATGTAAAGATGAAAATATTTTTAAGTTTGATACATTACCATAAACCGCAATCCCACGCTAAAAGATGAAGTTTTCAAATCACATTCAAAATTTTAGATCACAACTGATTGTATTGCATGCTTTATCAGTTTCAATTAAATCTAATTAAAGCTGTGAGGCATCATGTTAATGCATGCAGTAGGAAGACAAATATTGTTTCTCTCATTTTCTCTTAGATGTACTGTAATTCTAATGAGCTTTATGTTCATATGGAAGTTGCCCGCTTTCTGCAGATAGAGATTAAGATGTAATTACCGATTCCATAATCGCGTTTGGGAAACCACGGTTAAGTAATTAGCCATTTTATCTGGATTAAGAAGTTTTCATTCTTAATTATATTAAAAAGACTTCGATTCACATACTTGAATGATTAAAATCATTTTGTATTCATATCTTATTATACGAATCGGAAAGACACTAGTAAATGTAGTTAGATTTATTTTTGAAATATAAGATCCGCATGGATTAAATTAAAATTTAATTTTCACGCTGTTCACAAAAGACACAATATGCTTTTTCGAATTTTTTGAAATTCAATATAAGATTTTGCTTATAAACATTTAAAAGAAAAATTTTATTCAGTGATTTGTAATTGTATAGTAATCATACAATAAAAGATATATTGTAACACCCTCCTTCCTTCAGTCTGAATAGCTAACTCCAAGCAACACCTAGCTACTGGGGAAAGCTAGTGGGAAACCTAATAAGACCGCCTTTTAAATCATTCATGCATCAAACAAAATATTCCTTAATTTTTATTCATATGCATATCTTCTGTGTGTCATCTAGAATATGTTTCACCTGAATGGCCTTCAATGATCGCAGCAGTTTAATGCAGATGGTATTAAGATCCATATCTAATAACATTAATTTTTTTTTAATTTTTAATTTTTTTAATAAATTACAATTAATCGTTACTAAAGAAAGAACCCTCTTCAGCTCTATTAAATAACACTGAAACATTTCATTACAGCTTTGTGAGTAAGTCAAAAAAAGAAACAATTCTGAGTTTATCTAGTTTTAAAAAATAAGTGAGAAGTAGTGCGTTCTTAATGTCCTCAAATATATACTATAGATATAATTAAAGTAATTAGTATAATAGCAAATACATTGTAATAACCAGAGATAACTACATTGAAATCCCAATAGGACGGGAGAAGTTTCTTATCTTCATGTTTTATCGTTTTTCTTCCAGATGTTTTCTAAAGACCTTTAAAACCTTTTTATTTTCAACAATAGAAATTAGAAGCAAAATTTTAGTACTTTCTGAAATTGTTATAAGCACACTTCTGCCCTTTCGTATCGCATCGTTTTACAAAACAATTTTTTCAACAACTACTCCAATAAAATTTTTAAAAAATACTTTAACATCCAAAGTTTTGTGCATCTTGTGGTACAACACTGAACTAATATTCACTGAAGATAGCTAAATCTTTTATTAAAGCAAACTAAGCAATTCATTCTTCATAATTAATAAAAAATTTTATTCATATCCACACTAAAATTTATTTTAAAGAATGTTTAAGTTATTTTTCAGCAAAAAGCTCTGACTATCTAGTTTATACCTCTTCCTTCTACGCATAGATGACTGAAATATTTACTCGGTTATAAGGAATCATTTATGAAAATGCCTCATAATTTCTAATTTAAGGGGGCTCCCTCCATGTGACGGCCTGTTTTTTAAGCATTCTTAGGAATTTTTTTTTTTTTAACAACCAGTGAAAAGACAGAACTTTAAGTTTTTCATCATTTATTTATATGTATTTTAAGAGTATGATATAAATGTTTATCCGAAAATATCCAATAAAACGGGAGTTATAGCACTCTGAACACACACTCCTCGAAAAAATAGACACTTACTTCCTCCATGATTCCATCAGAGTGAGGCGGCCACGGTGGCCGAGTGGTCTAGGCATCGGATCATGGCTAGCGTGTCATGAGTTCGATCCTAGTACCACTAAAGATCCTCCGTGTAGGGGAGCGATGCACGTTAAATCTGTCGAGAGCTGAAGCGTCCTCCCGTTGGTGTGGTGTGGTAGTTAGGAGGGGGTGCCAGCTCAGGTGCGTCCGCGTCTCTTGACCATGGTTCAAAATTACGCAGACTGTCACCAAAAGCCCTCGTGTTGCTAATCAGTGCGACGTTAATATTCTCTCACTCTCACTCACCCAGCAGAGTGAATATTTACGTCGCGCTGTTCAGCTACACGAGGGATTTTGGCGACAGACCTCGTAATTTTGAATCATGGTCAAGTGACGAGGACGACACCTGAGATGGCACCCCCTCTCCTAACTACCACACCAACAGGAGGACGTTTGAGCTCTCGACAGATTTATCGTGCATCGCTTCCCTGTACAGCGGGTCTTTAGTGGTAGTGGGATTAAACTCGTGACATGCCAGCCACGATCCGATACCTAGACCACTAGGCTACCGCGGCCTCCACGATTCCGGCTGATTGGCTTATCTGAAATTTAAAAAATTAACGGCGTTTTAATCTATAAGCTTGAATGGACTATACTCAATTAAAAATATCAGAAATTGGATTTTTAGTAGACCTCTGAAGAAAAACTTTCGAATTTCCTAGGTTTTTTTGTTATGTTTTTGTTATCAAAAAATAGAAATATTTTGAATTTTGTAATGATCGTAGTCCATTTGGTGCGCATATAAGTGCTGAGTCAACCCTATAAATTTGAAGTCTTTCGGTCAAACCACTCTTGAGATATGATGAAGGAAAGTTTGAAAAATACAATTTTGAGAAAAATGCGTTTAAGGTTTCAAGTCTGATTAAAACACAATGAGAAAATCTTAACTTAGCGCTACGAACAGCTGCTCTTCTAACACCTGCTTCTTTATAACGAATTCGAATTTTAAAAAATAACTTTACCACTGTATTCTAGACATGTTAAGAAAGCAATTTATGAAAAAAAATTTGATTTTTTGAACCCATTACATGAGTTAACCCCCTTAAATTATAACATTATTCCAAAAAAGTTTAACAAATTTTCGAATTACTATAGCTACTGGCTTTGAACAAAGAAAAGGAATTCTTTAATATTTTTTTAATATCCCTCAAGCCACATTGTTTAAAATACAAAAATAACAAAGTCGTCACATGATAATATTCGTAGTAAAATAAAGCTTAAAGCAAGATAATGATTATATTTAATTTTTCTAACTGTATATTGAAAGTTATAAAGTTATTGTATTATCTAACTTTTGATTTAATCTCTGTAAATTTAGTTATTGTTTAATATATGGCTTATTTTTACTCTACAGCTAAAAATTTTTTCTTCTCTTTTTTTCCTACCATAGACGGAAAAAAATTTATTTCTGTTTGGCCTTTACGAAGTTTCATTTAAGACTATTTGTGGCTAGTTCGGTGGAAAATAGTTCAGTTATTGAGAACTTACCCATGGGATATCATAGAAAAGATTTTCTCGTTTTATTTTATTTTATTTTATTCGCAAGCAAAGAAAATTGTTAAGCCAGAAGAAAAGTTTTCTGTTCATTTAACCAAAGTAACTTTTTACGCTTCTTTGAGACATTATTACCTTTTAACTTACGATACAATTTTTTTCACTTACTCTAGAAATTATAGTGTCTTTTCCCCCCTATAAAACTGTGTCTACCTTTTTCATCAAAAGCGTGGATAATTTTATAGTATAGATAATAAATTCTCCCTTAAACTATTTTAAATGAGCAGTCATATAAAATACTGCTGTAATCTCGTAAATACAGTTTTTACTCAGTAGCTGGGAATGATATATTTTAATTGCTGATCAGGTGATTATTTACCCATAAACAAATTTCTTTGCTTATGACTTCATTCAATATTTATAAAAAGAGAAGAAAGTACCCTTCAATTTTTTTTGTATGTTTGTACTTTAGGTTTCAAACTATAAAAGTAGAAGAGCGTATTAAAAAGAAATATGTCTTTTTAACACATTAATTATGCTGATCCAAAATTATTTACTAAATAGCTGTTGTGGTTTTGGTGTTCATACGTATATTAATCTATTTCAATTGATGAAATAAGTATAACTATCACGTTTTCATAAATATCTCATTTACTTTATAATTTAACAGAGGTAGCAAAATTTTTGTGATTTCAGGTTTTAAATTGTTAGGAATTTCTTAGGA
>BMAO01005002.1:0-44424 GCA_019973975.1 Trichonephila clavata
TATATTAAATTTTATATTAATTTCGCTTGAAAACGTTGCTTTTCATTATTTTTGTTCGCCATTGATATTTTGAAATGGGATGTCGTACTCTAGGATTCATATGATTTCGAATATTTGCTTAATTATATTTGTGTGATACATTTTATGTATATTTGAATATATATATATATATATATATAAATTTAAGGATAATTTTAAATCGCTAGCCACTCCTTCCTTTTATTTTCCCGTTACATCTTCAAGTATTAAATTTATTACCCAGTTTGGGAATGGATAACACATGGCTTAACAGAAGTTTGCCAGCTCCGACCATTAAATTTTATTACCTAGATGTCATGCTTAAATTCTCAAGTACTCTTGAATCAGAAGCGTACTTGAAGAGCATATGGCTTCTGAGGGGGCCGCCTATTAATATGGTTAACCGGTGCCCGTCTCTCTCTTTCTCTTACAAACAGATTACAAAATGATTTCATGGAATAAAGACGGTTAAAATCAAATGTCTTGATGTTCACTCGAAAAACAAAACACATATATATATATATATACATATATATATATATGGGGAGAGTGAACTAACAGTAAGAATTGAAAAAAAGGCATGACATGTCTGCATTGTTCTAACAATGCACACGTGGATTGGCTAGTTTGGTTGAAAAAAAGGATTTCAACGCCAACTTTTGTCATTCTTTTAACAGTTACGTTGTTACAGCAATGGAGACAAATCTAAGTTGGCGTCGAAAACGGTAATTAGTTTAATTAATTAACCGGTAATTAATGAGTTAATATTTTTTTTAAAAAAACTCTATCAATATCAAGGGTTATCCACTACAAGTTTTTAAAAATTTATTTGAAGTTGATTGGATGAATAAAAAGTATTTTATTAACGATTGAAAATTTGAGCAAGATAAATATATATTGAGAGGTGAGCTAATATAGGAATTGAAAATAGGAATGGGATTTCTCTGAATAAAGACTGTTTGTGCGGGTGGTTGTTTTCGAAGCGTAGGGCCTGTTTGTAGCTCTAAACCCTTTCAATGAGCTAGTTTATTTTGAGCAAAATGCCAATAGATGTCGTTTAGGTACAGAATGTGAACATTAATAAGAAATCAATAGATCCTTTCAATGAGTTTGTTTTGTAGTCACTTCGTCTGTTTACTTTTCAAGTATTTTAATACAAAACGTTAGCAATAAAATACAGCAATAAAAAAATTACGAGCGTAAAATTTAGTTTCCTTTGTTTTAAGCAGAAAGTTACTGGTTACATTTATTTCAATATATTTATTCACCTTTCCTCTCTTTTAAACTGGAGGTTCATTTTTTGTATGCTAATCATAATATACAAGAATATAAGAAGATGAGTTCAAATAGCAACTAAGATAATTGGAGATTCAGAAATCCACCACTAGAGAGCTGGAAGAATTGAAACCGAAACTATGGACTACTCCTACACGTGAGGAAAATTCACCGCATTCTGCTGTCATGCCTATGCGATTGACTTTCTACTTTCATGCCTGAGCGCAAGATGTAATTCATTCATTCTAAACTATAATCTTTAGCCAATTATTATTAGAGATCTGAAATGTAACGATATTTGATTGGTACCGCCATGTGAGCGTAGAATATCGATTAAAATGAAAACTGGAAGAGGAGTATTTTTTTTTTGTTCTGGTGAATTCCTTTTGTGTTAAAATTATTGTTGTGCTCTATTCTAAATTTAAGTCTAATCGTTTCGAAAATAAATTCTTAATTCTAAACTAACAATATTTTTTACGAAGACACATACATATTTCTGATTAACGAGTTTAAGGTTTTTTTCTTCCATCAAATAAATATTTACTTAACACATGCTTCTTTTTTTACATATAAAATATATAATAAAAATACTCAGTATAAATATGTTTTTTTCTTTAGAAATCAAAGACCATTTTTTCAACAGAGACGGAAACGGTATTTCACTGGAAAATACTTAATCAAATAAACTTAGAGAATCAGTTACATTATATATTAATTGCAGAAAAATAGTTAATATAATCTTGGTCTAATATATTTTGCTCTCCTTGAATTTTTTCTCTTATATACCCTTCAGTAAATTTAAGGGAAAACATTTGTTTGCTGTTATTTACTAATAAATTGACTAATTCAATATTTTTTTTTATATTTCAAAGTCTTTGTCTGTTGTTCATTAATCGAATTCTCGCGAGCTTCTTGCAATATATCTTTTTAATTGAATCATGTTTTACTTTTGTTCGCTGGATTCTTACAGGAAGAGATAAAAACAAGTGTTATATCACCTTTATAACATCTCCTTCCCTTTCAAACAAATATTTTTCGTCCTTTTTTGTAGAAGTACAGGTATTTCTGAGTTAATTTAATTAACTGTTATTTTGATATCTTTTTTATGAAGTTGGGCTTACAGATGAAATTTTTATTAATGATACCTTAATTCGTATTTACAACACCCTGTATCAGTTGCATGTGATTCATTTCAATTGCAATGATTATTTCATTAATTTTTATTTCAATACTCTATTATACACTAAAAAGCAATAATGGATAAAAAAAACATATGCATTAATATCCTATTTTTAATGATCGTAAGAAATATAAATTCAAAATTTCTATCTGGATTCGAATGTTTAAGAAATCCACATTTTCCAATGATCTCCTTAACTGAGGGAGTCATGGTCATGAAGTCATGGCTGCTGTTATTTCTGTCGAGTCGTGGGTTGAAATCCAGATACATCTATGGTACCGACTTGTAGATCAATTATAGCACGTTAAGTCTTTCGTAGTAAATTGAGTACAATGTGGAAGTTTATTGGTCAAAATCTCATGATTTTAAGCCATGATCACGTGACGAAGATGACAATTCAGTTGACATATAACTCTATTAATCGTGTCACTACTCCACTGGAAGAATTTGAGCTTCAACATATCAGCTTTGTCCAGCAAGATGGAATTTTAGTGTAATTAAGAATGAGTGGTAGAAATTGGGTTAAAAATAATTGGTTAATAAGCCTCTGTCAAATTTTAGTCCAAGCAAATCTATTTTAAAATTTTTTTCTACGGACTAAATAAGGATTTTAATGCATATTTCTTAAAGTCGAAAATTTCAGTAATAAATAAGTAATCGAAAAAGTTCTCATAATCAGTATTTGATTGCAAAATAAAAATATTATTTCAAAATCGAGGCAAAATTTATACAAAAGAGAAAAAAGTAATGACAAATGATTAAAAATCCATTAATTATCAAATAAGTACATTCGGGCCATATATCTTTCCTATTCCAAAATTGTCTATTGAAATTATTCAATATTTTACCTTTTACTCAACATTATTGAATTAACTGAAAATCCACTACTATGCTTTGCGAATCATGCAAAATATGAACAAATGAAGAGAAAAAATAATCTGAATTTATGGCATTTTATCAATTCATACTCATGTAGAATGCATTAAAAAAAAAAAACAGGGCTCAGTGAATATTTAAAAACCATTTATTAAAATTACGACAAAAGGTTTTTTTAAAAAAAAAATATGCATTTAATTGATGTATTAAAAAGGAATGTTCAAGTTCTATAATATATGTGATTAAAAAGAAAGAAAAAAACAATCAATGTTCCATAAACTTTCTCAACTTGTAAAATTGAAAAACAGAAATTTGAAATATAAATTTTCATGCACTCTTTGCTAATTGTATTATCTGTTTTTCTTCACTAAAAACTACTAGATGTTTATTGTGAGAAAATTCTCAATTTTTATTCAGTTCAGTTGTTTCTTATTTTTATTTTTCTATTTTAGATAACTGGGATGTGAACGTGCATCACATTTTGCCTTTTTTATTCTACTTTTATTAAATAGAGGGCACTTTACTGCATCTATAGATGCATTATTTATGAGAATTCGGTAAATAGGATGATAGAAAATTGAATTTCAAAATTGTAAGAAAATTTGATGTAACTATGATTCAGGTACACTTTCTTCAAAATCCGTATTGTATTTAATATGTATTGTAAAAAACTATTTTTTCTATTCAATGAACGTAATTTTTCTATATTATATGCTCAATTTTATTGATAATTCTACATTTTTTGAGCAAAAATTTTGAAAAATTTAAACGATTAGTTATAAAATTTGAAAACAAAATTTTCTTTTTTAAATGTTATTTATATCTAGTTTTGCATTTATAAATACTCAGTGTAGTTCTTAAACTATATAAATCGAGTGGATATTACATAAAGTGGACCGTAAAGAATATTCTAAATTAAATACGCAGCTTGTAAAATAGACACTTCCTATTTCCTAATTTCTTATTCTTAACATTTGAATGCTCGTGGATAATGTTGCATGTTCATAAGTTTATTACTGTTGGGTTTACTTTATAATAAATAACTACTCATCTGTATGAATACAAAAACAGAGATCCTTTTGTTATAATTTGTAAAAATAGAGTTCCATTTTTATTAGACATCAAATTAACTTTTTAAATTTATCAAAGACATTTTCTTTGTGTATTTTTATAACAATAAAAATACGTGTAAGGTATTCTGTAATATCCTGTAATGACGATGTTTAAAGAGAATTAAAAATACCAAAACTTATAGACGTAAAACTTTGGTATTTTAAATGGCAGAAAGTGAGAATCGTTCGTAAAACGTGTTGATGAAATGGAGAATGAGTAATTAAAAAGAATTCTAAACAATATAGAATCGTAAACTTACAATTTAAAAACTGAGAAATGATGCAAAATAATCCAATTAATAATGGTATGGCTTTATATTGTATTAAAAAAATATTATTTTACAGATCATAAATGAAAATATCTTTATTTGCAATTTTCTCAAAATGCATTTTCTTTAGTGATTCCGGTACACTTTTCTCAAAATCTACTTTACCTATAGTTCTGATATTTTGCATATTACAATATCCACAAATTTTCAATTATTTGAATGATTTTTTTCCAACAAACATTCATAAAATTTAAATATAGCACAATTTTTGCACATAAAATTTTTAAAAAATTTGAATCATTCCATTTTTTTAAAATTTTTATAAATTTATTTTTTAAGATTTCATTTCATTCATTTTATGTATTGTTATGTTTGCAAAATCTCTGTAAAATTTTATAGATATATATGCAGTGGATTTTATGCAAAGTGTACCTAAAGATAAGAACATGTCTCGAAAATAAAAATAAAAAAATAGTTGTTGAATGTTTATTGTCCATACAAATTTGTTTGTAATTAAACATGGAATTTCTTACATTAACAGGTACCTAAATATACAGATAATTAAACGTACAAATTTTACTTTCGTTGTTTCTAATTTAAGTACGTGAGAACCGTTTAAACTTGGTGCAAAAAAAGTTCATTTTTCCTTGTCGTAGACGCCCCAGTTATCTTAAACAAAGTGGGCAAAAACTGGAAAAGTTTTATCATTATTTCAACGCGGGGCAAAAGCACAAAAAATAAAGTGATATATATATATATTGGAAAAAATGTACAAATAGTATTTGGGGAGAGTGATCAGTTTTTTCTCCGCATAATAAATAATAATTCAGAACCAAGAATCACCTCCCTATAAAAAGACAGATTTTATTGAATTCATGCCCTGCAAAGTCGCATAATATATAGTACCTTTAAGGTGGTGACAGTAAATTTGCTAATTTGGATCAAATGCACACACAACAAATGCTCTACTTGGCTAACGTTTTTTAAATTTTTTTTTTCGATAAATATTTTGTTCCTTCCAAATCTTGAAGCTAACATAACTCATTAGTTATATTAGTATGTATATTGGTTTATCATAAAGCAGTTGTATTATTGGTAAGAATTCTAATCATAGTACTAAAAAATTGTACAAAAAAAAATGTGAGTGGCTTGTTTTTTTAGTGATATTCTTAATCAAAAGCACAAATTCTTCTATTACTGTCATCACATACACACAGAAACATATTTATGTCCCTACATTATTGAGATTAGTATGATTAGTTGGATTTTTCTTAAATTTTTCGATCGTTATATCTTGGAAAAGATAACATTCGTTTAACTAAAATGGCAATAAATAAATGAATGCACCCATGTATTGCATTTAACTTTTGAAAAATTATGAAATGTCTCCTTTTTTTAGTTATTTTTTTAGAATTAATTAAATTAAAAATTTTAGCAATATAAAATAATTATAATCCAAGGCTCTATTTAATTCATTATATCTTATAATACTTTATACGAACAAAAACAATTTATTTACCTTAAGTATCATATTTCTTAAGTTGATAAACGAGAAGTTTAGTGTGTAGCATCTAAACTTTAAATTCTATAAAATCAAATTATATTTCCTCTTAATACTTTTTAATTATCCTCTATAATACTTTCCATAATTACTTAATCATTTAATTTTTCATATATATATTCGTCTGTTCATTTTTACCATTTAAGCCCAAAATAAATTATAGAAAATAAGTAAAAGTAACCCAAGTATTATTTTATATGTTTTTAACATAAAATGTTTAGGGCATCATTAAGGGAATAATGTTGATTTGTATTGTAATTTCTAGGTCTTTCCAATTGCAGTACATATTAACGCGTAGCCGAAACTTTTAAAGAAAATTCTGTTGAAATGAATCATGCGGTTTCTTGAAAAAAAATAAAACACATTTTAATCTTAACTATTGTCTATATCTTCTAGTTTACTATGATCTTTACTTTTTGAGAAACGTAGCTGTGTTAAATAATGTTGAATATGTTTATTTCTTAATGATACTTCTCATATTTTTTTTATTATTACATATTGGAAAAAAGACTAGAATACTATCTTTTATTGTAAAGAAACGTCGCAAGAAATCTTATGAACTGCGTCAGCATATTGTGAACAAAAACAGGATGCTAGATAGACATATCGATATTTACGTCCAAACAAAATATGTCTGAAAGTAAACAAGCTGAAATATTAATGGTAGTGAAAGTCGATTTTGTTGTTTCAGCAAGTCAGAATGAATAACTGAATTAAGAGATTGCTAAAAGAAGAGCTATTTCCTCGCAAAGAACTTAGGGGGTCACTAAGTAAAAGCAGCAGAAAAAAAGCCATATGTCGGATGGACAAGATTTCTAGCATTGGGATTAATAGTTTTATCGATAAGAATTTCTGTTTGGTACAGGTTTCTGTGTGGTGCTCTCCCATGCTCTATATAAGGTATTTTTTAATGCATCCATTGTTAAGGGAAGTCCATTTTCAGAGTTAAATCCACTCTAAAATTATAAATGTAATTATTACAGGTCTGGCAATTTTTTTCTAATTCTGACTCAACGGTATTAAACTTATTTTCCAAATGATGCATTTATAATTCTGTAATGATTTGAATAATTCTTTTTCATTAAATAATGATGAATTTTGGTAAAAAATTATTTTTTTAATAATCAAAAGTTTTTACTAGATCATATATGATTTTCCACACATAAGTGTAACTTTATGTTTACTTTTTTTTTCATAAACATGTAGCTTATGTCGGTACTATTTTGATTATTCCCTACAATTTGATATGCTTTTGAAAAATCACCAATAAATGATTCACTTCCACCATATTTAAATCCACCATAGATTAACATATTTAAAAATAATCTCAACAAAATGAGTATTAAATTATTTATTTCCTTGGGAAAATCTTTTCTGTTAACAGTTTTTATTCATTTCTTTTGCACAAAACATCCAAAGCAAATTTACAGATATAAAACTAATCCGAACTTTTTTCTTACCCATGAAGAGTGTTCTCTATTTTTTTAATAGTGTACATTTTTAATCAAACTATTCTAAGAAATCTAGTAAAAAATTAAGTTTCAATTATTATACAATATATTGGTAAACATTATATAAATTTTTATATAAATTATACAAAATTGATATTGTAAAATTTAAATGTTTGGTTAGAGGAATGAAACAATTTTGAAAGTTTCAGTCTTAAAATTGCAGGATTTTAAAAATATTTAACTTTAAAACAATTTACTTTAATATTCTTGAAATTGTCACAGTTTCCATTCTTATACTACAACTAAAATATAATTTAAGCATACATGCTGCCTAAAATTTAAAACATAAAATCCTCTGATGGACCCGATGTTGATATCATCACCTCTGCATGATATTTATCAAACAAACATTTTAATTGTATAGAAAGCTATACCTATAAGAAACAGAACTATAAAAAAAGAATATTTGTGAAATTAAAAAAAAATTGAAAATATAACAGTTATTTTTTGAATAAATATTATTTAAAATGAGTTAATTAATTAATTATAAAATATACAAACAAAACTATACTATAAATTTATATTGTGAGAAATAAATTGTATGAATATTACGTTTTGGAAAAGAATGGTAAACAATTATTTATCCAATGAGGATATAAATATTTTTTATAAACTGGTCATTATATGAGCATAATTTTTCAACAAATTTTAATTTCCTTGTATATAAAAAAATGAAGATTTTAACAGTTTATGTCATTTTAGTATTATTTACTTTTTAAATCTAATGAAATCCGTGTTTATCTTTAACAGCTCATTCAATCGATCAAAAATAACTTTCATTGTTGTTTACATAATACATACCACCTCTATAGAAAATTAATACACACACACATTCACACGTTTTGAAAAAAATCATTTTCCATATTAATTGTATTTATTTAAATATGCTCAAAGTAAAAGTGCTGTCATATATAGACATGTTTTTAACTCACTGTTGGGGCGTTAACCCATAATTTTGTGATTGGTTTCGTCTATTTCTTTTATGAAAATAGTGAGAAATATTTTGATTGCGTACTATTCTTATTCATATAAATCAAGAGTAGAAAAAAACCATTGAGAATAATTTAATTTCATATTTAAGAAAAAATAATGCCTATTAAATCGAAAACAAAACTATTATTTCTATTTCTCTCGAGAATTCCGTTTTACCAATCTATACGCTTCATAAAGAAATGATTATTAACTTACACCACAAGGAAATATGAGAAAACGATAGATACAAATTTAACCTCGAATCTTAATGAATATTAGTATCAGCTTTTACATGTATTAAAGGATTCAAGTCTATTAGTCATATATCGAGTAGATGAATTATGACCACGCCTGGAACACAATACTGGACCACTTTTTGCCTTTTATTCTTTGTGGAATCTTCTGGGCATGAACTCTATGAAATGTTGGTAGGTGATTGAGAAATCTGAATCCATATTCAGTTAATTGCACATTCCAATGCCTTAAGATTGGATGCTATGGATCCATCAGTCTTATGCTTGCTTCAATCTCAACCCACATGTTCTTAATTGTATTGAGGTCGAGTAATTAGAAAACCTATTTAAACAAAGTATAATCTGTCGAACAATCAGCGATCAATACCAGCTGTATGACAGGGAGCATTGTCTTGCTGAAAACTCCATCCTCAGCATGAGAGAATATTAATATAACATGATGTACTTGATTTGCAATAACACTTAACATACTGTAACTCTTCTGTTGAAATGGACAATTTTTTTTTCTCAGTTCTTCTTCCCAAGCAAACACTCAGTTGCCTATGATGACCACAAGCTTGACGTCGAACTGGTTTTCTACTCAGGAATCCATTCTCTGTAAACTTTAATCTCTACTTTCAAACATTTCGCAAATGTAGCCTCTTTGCTGATACTGGTTTCAACACATCTCACATTGGGCAGATTTCCCAATCTGGCGCACGGAAACCCCAAAAATGAAATTGGGCGAAAATTAACAACCCACGATTAATAGTCCTCAGAGGCTCCCTAGCCATGTTGTAATCCGTTTTTTTTCAGTAAGCGATTCAAAACTTCCAATAGTCTACGGTTTAGATCGGGTTTATTGGGGCTACAAGGAACACTTGTGTGTCTCATTTTCTAGCCGGAAATTCTATTGTTTCTTCTGAACAAGATTTTGTGGCTTTTGGCCTTTTTCTTTGAAAATACACATTATAGGTAAATAATTTCTTTATTTGACTCTCACATTAGGTTCAAATTTGATTCAAAATTGTAAAAACGTAATATTTAGCAAAATACGTATTTCCCACAAACTCATGTCTTTCTCTGTGTTTAATGGACTAGAACTTTTGGAATGGTCAAGGGTTGATCATTGTAAAATTTAAGCCACATGGAGCTCATATGGACCATTAATTTAATACCAAATTTAGCTGCTACATCTTGCAACCCCCAAAGTTATGGTTTTTTCAGTGTTTGCCGTTGATACTTTTGCGACGCTTGTTTCGCTTTTTTATATCTCTCCATAAGAAGGCACGTCAATTCGAGTCATGCGAATATAATGCTAGTGACTCGGAATCATGTGCAATAAATTGTTCTACTGCTTAAATACTACCAAACCCTGCATACCCACACAATCACGCACACTCTATGTTGCCCTCCTTCGCTCCTTTTTCCTATCCCTCCTTATCATACCTATTATCCTGTATTGTATATGTATAATGTTAATGCTTGTAGACGTGTACTTTTGTTTCATTGTATTTGTTTAATCTGTTAACATTTAATCTTAAACATACCACCCTGTTTTTTATAAATGTCCTTCCATATGTCACGTTATTGTTGCAGTTATTATCCTTAGATCCTTGTTCAAAAACTAGGTTCACATAGCGGTAATTTATTCTGATCAAATTCACACCTGACATAAATTTCTTGAGCCCCTGATAGCCTTATTTCTTGGTAGAAAATAGAAATAGTACCCAATTTACTTTAACCCAGGAGCAGGCGCGTAAGGCACAGAGGCACCACAGGCTCACGATGCCGTTAATTCTAGGGAAACTGTTTATATATTACCAATGGCCTTGACAATATCCTCCTGTAGGACAGTCTTCATGGGAACTAAAATGCATTTGTAACATATTTCCTTCTTTTTTTTGGCGTGGCAAATGTATTTTTACAGTTTTAAGGTATTTGTTTTGACGGAGTTCCCCACGCGACCCAATTACTTCCAAGATATATTCTATGAACCTGCTACATTTTTCCCCTTTGTACAATTAGTAGTTTAGATAGCTGTGTTGTGTTTGACTTACTATGGTTTATAAATGTAAATGAACAAAATAAAAAAGACAAAAGAAATGGCATTGAAGGAAGTTGAGAATGATCAAGCAAGGGAAGAACCTGCTGAAATAAAGCATATAAAGCATCATAGCAAAAGTAAATATAAGAAAAATGATGATCAGGAAAAGTTTGAGTTAAAAGAAAAATTTTCAAATTCTATCGAAAGAACTTCATCAGAAAAAATAAGAAGTCATAAGTGTAGCACAAGACACTCTTCGTTCTGCCAAAAAGAGGGCTTAAAAGCTATAAAATAATTTCCGTGTGCCAGATCGGGAAAACTGCCCACTGTGCGTCATGCACCTAATATCATCTCCCGTTTAAAAACAATCAAATCT
Organism: Trichonephila clavata; assembly: GCA_019973975.1. Lineage (NCBI taxonomy): Eukaryota > Metazoa > Arthropoda > Arachnida > Araneae > Nephilidae > Trichonephila > Trichonephila clavata. The sequence goes on from BMAO01005002.1 coordinate 11,431, forward strand.
CTTTTTTTCTCTTCGTTTCATCACAAGAAACACATTGCAATTGTGGTTTCACTTTCCTGCGTGCACTTCATCCTCTAGATGCTACAGCGCGAATATATGGTCAATACATGTATAATTGCCAAGTGATCATAATAATTTGACACATATATATATAAAATTCCTTTTCTATTCAATTAAGGGGGTCACTTCACGCAGCCTTTTCCCTATCTCCGTAATGTTAAAAATGACCAAATTTAAGGAACATTTTTGAAAAATTGACAAGTTGTACAGTCATGAATTTTTTGTGTAGATTTACTGTATTGTTTTTATTATTTTAATGAGAGCATTTTTTAAAATTTTGATTAGTTTTTTTTAAAAAAATTCATATGTGGAGTAACACGTCAAAATTATTAAAACGATGAAAATTCTTGTACATTTTAATCCATAAAATTTTTTTGAATAATTTTTTTGACAAAATCTCTCATTAAAATATTTATTTGTATAGTTTCAAAGCTATAAATTAAGTATACTTTTCAAAAATGTTCCTTTTGTGTTGAAATTTACACTTTTGAGAAATAGTGATTTAAAGTAAAAATTTACTATTAACTAATACGTACCAGAACCACAACTTGGATTTCTGGTATCATATGCAAGATCATCTTCTTGTCTACATTTTAATTGTTTGTTTTTAGTTCTAGCTTCTTTGGTTCATTGTAAAACTGCCTATTTTGCTTTCTTAATATGCGCATGATCTACTTCTTCCAATGCTCGATATTTGTAAAATCCAGGGTTTGAATATTTAATACATCTAAAACTTTTAATTTGGTAATGAAACCTTGATTATATAAAAATGTAGCTTCAAATACTATAGTTTTTAAAGTTCCTAATTGTATAAATGCAGTTTTTGGAACTATAAATCAAATACAATTTAAGGTTTCATTGAAATTTTAAGTTTTACTGTGAAAGCACGTAAATAAAAGTTCAAGACTAGAGAAATCTCGAAATACTTTTTTAATGCAATTGATAATTGCAATAGGTGAGTTGTGTTAAGCTTATATGTGTCACCTTTCAGTATGAACCTATTATATTCACACCACGAATCACCTCCCATGGGGCATAAGCCGTGTCGTATTTTCAAATCTGTGGAGAGTTTATGAAAAAAAAAATAGCCCAAATAGTTTGCTTCATGACTGACAAGTTTTCTGAGTTGCTTCAAATAGCCACACGAAACATAGTATCTTTACAATTTGTCTATTCCTGCATCTGTTAATCTATAACGATCTCCTAGAGATTTTTTGTCCACAAGATTTTAGCCTTTAAATTTTGATTTTAATGCCCTGTCATGTCTCCATCCTTTTCTCAACATGATTAACACATTCTAATGTTGACATCTTTCTAACGTTAAGATTCTAAAACTGCTTTGTATGCTTTAAAGTCCTCATCGCCCAAATATTTTGTCGCAATTAGTAAATCGTAATTTGTGTATCGTAAATTTTGTCGTGCCTCTAAACAATGGAAAATACAAAGTGTACCTTCAACTTTCATCCCCTACTACTTCCGAAGTAATCTGCCGAACACTCAATGTTATGTACATTGCCGTTAAAATTACTTGAGTATTTCCTCTATAGTTTTTCGGCATCAACAACTTTCCCAGTGTTCACACTAACTGCTGTAATACCATTCAGAGAAACATGACCCCTTTTTTGCCAAATGCCATAGACAAACACCGGTACAATAGGACTTGCATTATTAAATGATATCATTTCGACAGCAGTTATATATATAATACCATAGACTGTGGCTACTTTCTGTGTCGTGTTATTTAATACCATGCATGAACTCGTAAAACTACTTTGGTGGACGTGACAATTCATAACTCAACAAAATATTTTCGCAGTTGCTTCTCTTTTTCAATAAAAATAACAGCATATGAAAGCCCAGTGTTTACTTCATATAATTTTGTATCTTTTTTGATTAACTACTGTTTTAGTAAACCTGGTATTAAGAAATGTTTGAATAACATCACAAAAGTCACATGTCAACAACTTTAGAACCAAACTTTGGATTTGGCGACCAAAATTTATGTGAATACCTTGTTTTTTACATTTTATTTATAATAAATGTGGTTTCAAAACACAAGAAAACAGTAGAATGTTCATTATTTCAAAAAAAACTTTCAAATGAATCTAAAAGGAAACATACTCTTTATTTGACTTACCTAACTTAGCTTTTAAAGTTGAATTATTCATGTATAATTTGAATTCATTATTCTGACTTATGACGCATTTAATTTCTGGAAAGTTTGGGTTTTTGTACCTTTGTTTCCAAACTTTCGTTTTTTAAACCAAAGCATGTTAAAAAATGTTTTGATAGAAACAATGTTTCCAATAGCAGAAATTCTTAAAATATTTGAAGAGGTAAAAAACAACACGCGAGTTTCCAGAAAGTAAACAAACAGCTACAATAATTCACTTCACTTCTTTCCTGAACAAGTTACGGATCAAAATAAATCCTTTTAATCAATTTAAAATATTTGATGAGGCTGAAAAGTAGCAAGTGTCTTTTGTTTTGAAATGAAAGGGGCGTGGCAATCAGCTGTTTTTGGGTTTGACGGATGTAAACAAATTTTTAAAAAAATATTAAAAATACTTCTAATTCAACTAGAACAAAAATTTAAATTGCAGTAGAAAGAGAAAGAGTGGTATTTTATTTTTCAATCAAAATTGAAAAATCGATTTTTGGATCGACTTTGTGAAGTGACCCCTTAAGCCATTTTAAAATATTTACTTATAGACCAATACTAAATTTATCTTCTTAAAAAATATTCGTTCATTTAGTAGCTGTTTGGGAGTTATATAAAATCGGCTTAATAAATTATACAGAAATGGGCTCTGAGATTTTCAATTTCCAGAATAATAAATGCGTAGAATAACAATAGTTGTATTATATATATATATATATATATATAAATGGAATCATATTAAATGATTTTGTAAATAAAAGTTTTAAAAAATCATGGTACATGCAGAGCTATAAGGTGGGCCAAATGTAAAGTTTTTCTTATCTGAAAAATCGAACATTTTTAAATTATGCCTTCAGACATTTTCTCTAGAACTTTTAAAACCATAAAAAATAATTCATTTAAAATTACTAGATGAGTACGTATGGTATAAACTAATTATTTTTTGTATATATTGCATTATTATATTTCAAATTTATAACCTTTTTTAAACAAGAGATTGGAGACTAAAAAATTTAACAAAGTGTCATTCAAGCAATCGATAACCTTAAAAATCATCAAAGATAAAAATCTTAAGGAAAACGAATCATAAATTAAATCATTAATAAACTTGAAGAAAACATTTTTTTTTTCTATTTCTCTAAGTGTGTATAGTGTGTGTTTTCTTTCTCTTAATTAAATATAATAGCTTCTCTCTCCACAATTTGCGTTACTTTAAAAGATCTAAGTTTTAAATTTTATCTCTAACAAAATTTTCTGAATCGCCTTTTTGGACAATAATTTTATATATGTTTCTTATCTTAAATCTTTGTCAGTTTATTACAAGATTGCCTAACTTTATTAAAGTTGACTTCAGAGATTATTTTAACTGCTTTGAAAAATATTTTACTTCATATGTCACGTCTTGAAGTCTTACACTTAGAGATAAAATTTATACATCAATATTTTTCTATTTTTAATTCAAAATGATGTACGGTTTGTAACATTTCCAACTTAATTTACTTTACTTCTCGAGAGCTTTTTTATATATCTTTCACAGAGAATTTTTACATTGTCTCATAATACACTCAATAATCCAAAAAAGCTTTTCAATTTGTTAATTTTTTTAATTAAGTGACAAAACAGAGATGGCCATGAAATAGTTTTGCTGATGATGAGTTATTGTTGTACTTTAATCATTCTACCAAATTTTATAATCGTTTCTTGAATTGCAATGTTTGATTGAATTTCTCATTATTTTATGAATTATGTAAGTGCATATACAAACAGGTGTGTAGTTTACGAGGGTGATTTGTAAAGTTCTGTGACTCATAAATACAGAATAACAACTGTGAGTTTACAAATTATTTTGAATGTGCGTGTTCAACAAATATTTTCTGCCCATGTATGCAACCATTTCGGATTTGAAGCAGTGATGTATCTAGTTTGATCACTACGAGGAGCATCTATGCTCTTCTGACTAAATTTAACCTATTTGGTTCATTTGGCATAAATTAAATATGGATCTGTGTCCTTAGTGTCTTCTGCAAGCCGATACGAATTTCATTTGCTTTCATACATTTTGTAGATAATTTTATTATTATCTGCATTAAATTTATTTTCATTTAAAAAAACACCACTACACAAGAATAAAAACAGTGAAACATCAACACCACAGCTTCCCATACTTATCGCTGATACATCGCGTGTTTAATTACACAAAATGTCTAATTATTAACTCGAGCTGACTTGTATAGAGATGATCTGTGTGGTGATTCCGAGAATTATTCAACTACCCTCGTACAATACTTAAAACTAATTCCTTAGAATAGGAATAAAAAAACCCTAAATCTATTAATCTCATATCTTAAGTGTCTAAAGAAGTTATTCTATGCTTCATTATTTTTCTCATCAACTCAATCATCAATCTTACGCTTTTGAAAAAATCTACAAAAGAAGGAAATTGATATTTTACCACCAAAGAAGTTTTCCGAGTTTACAATAGATTCGCCACACAATATTTATTAGTTGGTCAGAAAGAAGACATTTTATCCAATATATTTAGTAATACATCATTTTACATAAAATATATAATTATAATTATTACAATGTATAATATGAGTCATCATTTTGAATTCAAAATTTCATATAAGTTTTAATGGGAAGTTTGAAATAATGATAATTAAATTAAAAATAAATTTTTTCAAGATTTTTTAAAGAATAATCATTAAGAGTTTGGTAAAAATAATTGCAATTTATTTAAAGAATCGAGACCACGTGATCGTTATTAGCTACCAACCTTGTAATTTAGAATTACAGCCAAGTGACAGAACAATAACATATGTGTTACGCTTCTTTAACTTCCCCCTTACCTGGTTGTAAGGGTGTTTTATTCTTGACAGATTTTACGTTCATCAGACCCTCTGCACCAGGGGCGGACAAACTTTTCTACGGTACGGACTACTTCAAATTTTTGCAAGTTTTTCAAATTTTTAATTATAAATACATAATATGTACTTACCTAAATAACTACAATAATAAAAAACACTTTTTAGACCGCATTTAAGGCAAAACCAAGATACAAATATAACAATAGTCACAAGTATAATAATATAAAATGAGATGCATTTATGATCAAAAAGTTCAAAAATATATTCACAAATAAAAATAATCATCTACATTTAGTTCTTATAGTTATAGTCAGTAGAGAGAAGACTTGGTCGGTGCATACTGCCAGATATTCTTGAATATTTCGATACATAATTACTTACTGCTAATCTTCAGGTAGTCCACTAGTCAATCGTGATCGATTTAAAGCCCACCCCCTGCTTTACTCGATTGTCCTCTTCCGCCACTAGAACTGGCCGTAACAGTACAGAAACAATGTTAATCATGAATTCACGACCATGCCCACTTTGTTCTAGAAGACATTACCTGAATTTGGAGATTTTTCCTTTTTTTATTTGAATGGAGTTATTGGAAGACTAAAGATCTTTTTTTGATCTCCACGTTAAAGCCTCGAGATTGAAAAATCAAATTTGCCTTATGCAACATTTTTTCAACAAAAATATTTATTAACATATTATTTCTTTTAGTTAAAGGAATCTATTAGTTCATCCTAAGTTTTTACTTTTAAAATGCTTTTTTAATCCTACTCGCATGATAAATAGTCTAAGCTATAAGTATATGCATATAATAATTTAATATTACAAAAAAAATTAAAAAAAAGTTATTCCACCCATATTATTTTAATGTAGAAAGGAAGTACAAGATTATTAATTCATGCTTAAAATATATATTGTTAATATGTTTCCAATGTTATATATTTTACTGATACATTGATAACGATAGAGAAAAGAATTTGCTTTAAAGTCCTCTTTAAAATCGGTGTTAAAAAAAATAATTGCATGAAATATGAAATATTAGATACACATTTTATCTCATAGTCTTTACATTATATAACTGAAAAGCAAATTTCTTAAAAACTAGCATTTATGGAATATTTAAATTTATTTCTTAGTAGAAAATTATTCTACATTATACCTACATCACTGAAAGTCATACAAAATTTAAAAAAATAGTTATTGTTCCCTTTTTTGAGATATGAAATTAGCTAATGATAAATAATCGTCTACATAGTACCATTTGTTTGCATTTATTTTGAAAAACTAATATTTCTAAAAAATACAAACAAAAGTTCACCAGTATGGAATCATTACCTTCAGAAATGTTTAACTCGACATCATTTATTTCTATTGAAGAATGAAAACTAGCATAAACAATGCATTTAGGTACTAGCGGTGAAACAATGCATTTTCTTTCAAATGATATATCACTTAAAAGTATCTTGATTTAACGCTCCCTTAAGGAGAAATATTTTATAGGGAAACAAACATAGAGAATTAGTGTTGTATTTACTTTTATTATGAAACTTTAAAACAGTGTAAAACCATCAAAGAAAAAGAAATAGATTAATATAAATATTGAATAATATATCTTGCACATTGCATCATATTACTTGCATAAAGTATGATCGTAATTGATGCCCAGTGTGGTGTGGTAGCGCATTGCGCTTCCACGCCACTGATCCGGGGCTGAAGTCCAGGGCTGGGCAAGGTCGACTTAGCCTCTCATCCCTTCAGTGGGTCGATAAATGAGTACAAACCCTGCTTGTGAAAAAAAAACACTGGGAGTTTCGTTTCAGACTAACCATCTGACCGAAATATCTGCTCAGGCACCACCTCGTCTCACGAAAACTGAGACGGGTACAGTAGGTCTTGGGCCTCGAGGGCTGTTTCGCCATGGAATTAAGTTTTATAATAATAATTAATATTTATACTTATAACATGTCCTTGAATTTCTTAATTATGCATACCTGTTAAAATAGATATGATAATGAGAATATATAATGCTTTAAGAGAGAAAAACATTGATTTATAATGCATTTCAGATTATTTATGTATATACAAAATTAATAAGTTTTTCCTAAATTGCTGTTTATTAGCTCTAAAAAAATAATCATTATCTGTTTTGAATATTTAAGATAAAATTATGTGTTACAGATTTCGAAGAAAAATATAATTTCAAGTAAACACTTAATTTAATGTTACAATATCAATTGTTTTTTAACCTATTTTTTTTAAATATTATCACATTTCTTTTAATCCTTTATGGTATTTACATTTAGTTTTAAAACATATCCAATCTTCTTCTATTTAAAAGAAGGCTATTTTAAACAATATATACATTATTTCTTTTTTTTTAAAACACAGTTCTCATTATTTGTACCGAATGCAGAGATAATCTACAGTAATTACCAAATATTTTTCGATGCAATCATGCTTTGAGGAATTTTATAAAAGTAATAAAAATCTTTCAACTACTTTTGACAAAAACTAATATTTAAATCTAGTTCTAGACTTTCATTCATTCTTTTTTTATTTTTTGCAATTTACAAAAATAAACTCAAAATAAAATTGTCAAAAAACATACTTATTTCAACAAAGGGAGTTAATGACGAAGAATTTAATTCCTGACAGAAACTCATTTGATATTTTTTGTTACTATACATAAGACGTAAAAATATTTTCATAAATATAAACCGCAGGGATTCAGAAAAATTTATTCAAAATAATTACTAAAATGAAACTAATATTTCGAAAAGACTGTGCATAGCGTAAATCGCAATTTCGTTTTTTTTTTTTACTTTAACATTAATGAGCAGAACCTCCCCCAACGTAAAATCTAATTGCAGAAGTATTTAAAGTAAAATCTTTTAGAAAGGTAATTTCAATGCCTTCCTAAAACCATAACACTTAATAATGCAATTACTAGTCGTAATTACTAGTGCAATTACTAGTCGAAGGGAAATTAAATTGTATAATATATTAATTTATTTCATGGTGTGTTATTGACACACATATGAGTCATGTTAATATAAAGCAATTTTCGAGTTCATTTTTATCAGGGTTATGATGCAAATTCCTTACTCAATGATTCTTACTTTCAGCAGAACACATTTCTATGATAAGAAAATTAATTTTCATTAAATCTTTATTAAAAAATTATTTCTCTCTGAAACACGTTTAGTTATTAATATGATTCTCGCTCTTTTATCGTTTCCCTTCCTCAAATCACATTTTTATTACTAAGATCTTATTTCTTTAACTTTGAATTTTTTTCACAATTTCTTTCCCAAAATGTTTGTTGAGCCTAATCTATTTTTTCCTCTAGATTGATCAGTCCACACACTCATTCTCATTAATTTATACATCTAAATCCATGACATCAACATGTCTAAATAGAGGGTTGTTTAATTTTTAATTGTTTATGGCGTATTATTCCCGGTTAGATAGGCGCATGAAAACAATTAATGATCTTGTTTTATTTATTTTTGAATAGAGCATAAATCTATCGAAAATTCAAGGTCCAGAGAATAAGTAATAACTATACTAACATCAATGTTGTTTTTAATGCTTTAGAAAGAGATAAATTGAGACACACGTTTCGATATAGGGTATTAGGATTTATGAATTAGATGTTATAAATAAAGGAGATTCGAATTATTTGTAGATATCAACTTAAATTATTAAACATACACATATATATGTGTGTGAGTAAAGGTACGGGTTTTTAATGGATGATTCCTGATAATTATATAGCTATTAAAAAACAACTTACTGAAGAAAAATATAACATCAAGTTAGCTATTAAATATCGATATTCTCTAGAAACTTTTAATAAATTTAAATTCATTGAGATCCAAGATATATTAATGCATAGTTATAAAATCGAGAATAATTTTACTCTTAAAAACATTAAGTAAAAAGTATTAGAACTACAAAAAGACTCTGTAATTGTATATGTAGATAAAGTACCTGTGTTTGTGTTGTAATTTTGCAATACTTTGCAAAAGTTACTAATGTAATATTCTTCATAGCTGTAATAAGCCTACTTCCCGTCTACCCTGTGACCCAGCTAAAGGTGTGAAAGGAAGTGAAAGATGATTCGACATGAGAATTTTCAATTATTTTATATAGCACTTTAATCGACTCAAACACAATTCAATACAACACTATAAATAGGATGATACCGTCAGTCAACAGAGAGAGGGGACGAGAGTCGTGTTTTGGTGGAATACATTTCATAAACTACGTTATAAAAATAGTTTTTCTATCTGGATATTACTTTACACGGTAGATAAGTAACTAATGTCCACTTAACACTTTAAATTTTTTTAGCATCAAACGTAATATGAAAGTGTCAATACCTGAACTTAGGCAGTCTTTTAATCAATTTAATTTATCAATAACAACTTCCTTTCTTTAATCTTTTACAAGGCCTTTCTAACCTCTTACGGTAATTTTCACCTTGTATTTCTCTTGTCACCTTTAGTTACTAACCTTCTGACTTTCTATTATCTATTTTCATCACCTTCTAATTCACTAACTTTATTTAACTCGTGAACTAGAACTATATAATAAACTTAATTTGCATATCATGCCTTCTTTTTAGGAGATGATTGATGAATTTTGCTAGCCCAAAGAATTCCCAAGAAGATTAGTTGAAAGATTCATATATATATCCGTCATATAGTCACTTTCAAATCAATAATGCATTCGTAAAATCAATTCATGACAAAAAAAGAAAGAAAGAACCGTATCTCTCCCTTCTATAAAAAACTGTGTTTGAATGTTTTAGATGCAAAATCCCCATACATTTTTCTCACTCCCAAAATTCATAAAAACTCACATTAAATTTAGAAGAATAACTAATGGCTTTAAAACATGCATCACAAAATCATGTAAGGTATTACAAAAGGTAAAACAGGATAGGTTACACCATTTTTCTAATACTTCCTTTGTTATTAAAAATATTAAATAATTTAGTTACACTGATGAAATGCAATAAGATTAACTCTATTCATGGTTATGATTGTGAATATCTTTCCAATACTTTAAATATAGAAGGTATAATTAAAGTTCTTAAAAAGAATATATTAAATATTACATAAATAAATTAGCAAAATGTGAAAAGTATATGATATAATAATTCAATTAATATTAAAAGTAACCTATATTTTTCAAGATTGATTTCCTTATAATCAAATTAAATGCGGCCTCTAGGTATAGCTAATTATTATCTCGTCTCAGGGGTGTTAACCTGTTTTTTCGAATTTTCGAAAAAAAATCTGTTATTTTTCATTTTCTTCTGAACATTTTGATACTAACCACGTGACAATACTCCAAAAACTTCGAAAGTTATTCAAAAAATTCAAAACATCAATTTAGTCATAACAGCTTTTAAATGGACACATGCCACGCCCACTTATTCTTGATTTCTGCATACGTTTCATTTTTCTGTTTTTAATAAGCCTCATGAAATATTTTAAACGCTTGAGTTGATCAGAAGGAAGCTTGCAACTCAACGCATTCATTCTGCTGTGTTTTAATTTTGTTGTGTTTTGATTCTGTTGTGTTTATTTTAGCACACGTTTTTTGAAAACACTTATCTAAATCGAAGTTATTTGTTGTTTTATACTCCTATATTTGATTAATGAATACTCACACAGAAAAGTCCATCGGGCAAACGCCCCAAGAAAAGATTTAGAGGTAATAAATATGTTAATATAAATCATTCACTTGTTGCAGAAATGAAACATACAAGTAAGTGTGCCTCTAGTAAGAAGCTTTCAGGCATTCAGACTTCATTAAAAACAAATCTTGTTAAGGTAAGTGAAAACTTCAAAATATATCGTGTTTTTTATTTCATTTCAAGCTTTAACTGTATTTTATCAGTGTCATGTTTAAAATGTCATAAACCATTAACAATTATTTAAAAATCAACTCGTGGCTTATGTTCGAATTTTGAAATAATTTGTAAAAACTGTGGAAGTGTTTGTACTATTTAAAACTATGAAAACACTGGGAATAAAAATTATGCTCCAGAAATTAACCGACGATCTGTTTTAGCAATGAGATGCATAGGCCAATGTTTACAGTCATTAAAAACCTTTTGTGCTGTGATGAGTCTTCCTAATCCTGTTGAACAAAAATCATATGATGTTATTGATACTAAATTTTGACTTATTACGAAGGAAGTGGCCGAAGAAAGCATGAAAAGGGCAGCTGTCGAAGAAATTCTTCGTCACCTGATAACATTTTAACGGTAAGTGGTGATAGGACCTGGAAGACGAGAGGACATTCATCGTTGATTGGAGTATTTACTGCATATGGGTAAGGTTTTGTATCGTGAAGTGTTGTCCTCATTTTACAAAGGATGCGACAGTTAAAAGGGGGTAAAATTTAGTATGAAGTAGAAAAAGGGGGGGGCAAAGAGTGCATAAGATTTCATGTGAAAAAATCATTCTGGCTCTGCTGGTAAGTTGGAGGTTGATGGGATGTTGAGGATTCTTAATCGATCAGAAAAGCTTCACAGAGCCTGAAATATTCCAACTAAATAGGAGAGATGGCGACACAAAAACATCCAATGTCCTTTCTCAAAAAAAAAGGTCAGACGGTAAAAATCATCTTATTCAGAATATAGAATGTGTAGGCCATGTGCAAAAGAGAATGGGTACAAGTCTTAGGAAACTTAAATTAGTATACGGTAAAAATAAATTATCTGATGGTAAAACTATATGCGGAAAAGGTTGGTTAACTGATAGATAAATTGATAAGCTTGCGCATTACTATGGTAATGGAATTCTAGTAGTGAACAGGAAATGCGGAAAGCCATTTAGGCTGTTTGGGGTCATTCTTACAGCACTGATGATGAACCGATGCACTGTTTTTGTCCTGCAACTCCAAATACATGGTGTAAGTATAAAGCTGCAATTAATAATAAAAACATACAAACACAAAACGTTCATTGCCAAAGCAGTTCGATATGTAATTAAGCCTATATTTGCAGACTTATCTCATCTTGCCCTCCTGAAGAAATGTTTAGGTGATAAGACGCAGAATCCAAATGAAAGTTTAAATTCATTAATTTGGAAGTTTTGTCCTAAGAAGATTGGTTCTGGTGTTCAGATTGCAGAGATTGCTGCAAGTCTGGCCAACATCATTTTTAACGATGGAAGTCAAATACTCATTACTGTTATAGATAAATTTGGTTTAAAAATGAATAAAAGTATTTGCATATCACTGGCTGAACGTGATAATCTTCGAATCTTCATGTCAAGAAAGAGGAGCTTAGCACAGTGCTTCTCAAACTTTCTATACTTGCGACCCAATTTTCAATCATAATTTTCATCGTGCCCCCTCCACACAATAACAATATATTGAATTAAATATTAATAAATTTTGACGTAAGACTACAATACCACTTTAATTATAAACCGTACAAAGTATCAAGATAAGTGTTAAATGTGTATATAATTTTATGACATGCCCGTAGGGACACTGGTAATTATTGAACTTGTTCTTAATTTGGTACTGTTATATTAATTATGAAATACATTGTGTACAGTACTGATATATTTATAATGTATTATATCAGTGTAAATGTGTATTCTGTTTTTTTAAAATGTCAAATGTATTTTGTTTTGCTTCTTTTCAGTAAATTTATATTTTTAATTAAACTTTTGTTTTCAATTTTTCAATATACTTGCGCCCCACAGATTGAGAAACGCTGGCTTAGCATCATCTTTTGAGGCTCACAGAGCCAAAAAATTAAAAAGACTAAAGAAATTGAGGTGTTTGAACAACAGGAATGGTTGATATATGACCCTGGAGCATTTTAGCACGTAAGTTTAAAAATTTATTTTCTCAAATTAAGTTTAAATTTTCTCAGTTTGTGTTTTTTTTTTCTCTTACGCGCATTATCTTTCAAAAACTTTCATACTTTGATGCATAAAACATTGCAGAAGTTATGAAATATATCATATTTTTTAACTCCTAGTAATTTTAGTATTATATGTATGTATATTTTTAAAAAACACAAAAAAAAATTGAATTTTTTAAAAAAAATTTAAAAAATTAAAAAATTTTATTTTTAATTTTTTTTAAAATTTATTTATATAAAAATACTACAGTGTAATAAGTACACATTTAACTTTATAAATCAACTTATTGCTAGTAATTAGACGTATTATTGTAGAAAATATCATGCGCGTCGTAAAACTTATTGTATATTTCTTACAATTTTTTTTCTTTTTTTTCATTTGCTTATTATTTTCAAAATTATGAATATATTTTAAACATTTTATACTTTTCTGAAACCTCATTTCTTGATAAAAATGTGTACAAGAATCAAATTATTTAATATTAACCCAAAAGAATTATACCTATTCAAAAATTTCTTATATTTTAAGCTCTCGAAACATATTTAACACCCCCGATGCCCCTTATATTTTATTTTATGAAATTGAAAATATGGACAATAAACCAAATCATACTTTCAGATACATTGATGATTTAGTTCTTTTTGATAATGAATTAAATTTTCCCTAACTATAGTTTTTATTCTCAGTATCAGAAATTAAATTAGATTCAAATCTGATTTATATAAAGCAACCTTTTTTTTATCTAAAATTATATATAGATAAAGATTATTTTTAAAAAAATTCATTCTATCATTTAAAAAAAAATGTAATTTTAACATTAATAAGGTACGTTACTTTACATACTTTTTTTAAATACGCTCCTTTATTATGTACAAAGGAATAATGATCTAGTTTTAGTTAAATCAGGAAAATATTTTAATTTCAATACATTTTATAAATACTGCATGCAACTTGGATATCCAAATAGCTTTGTATTAAGATATATTTCTAAGAATAGAAACAAGTTGTTTATTATATTTTTCATCAATTCCTCTTCAATCATTCTATTCAGTTACAATAGTTTTTTTACTATGCGTTATTAAAGTTATATAGATGGTGCAATAATTAAATTGAAAGTTATATAGACACACTTAACAGACCGTAGTTCCACTATGTAGGTTTATGTTCATGATGTAGACACATATTACTTACAATTTTTCCATCAAAGAAAAAAAAAGAATTTTGGTAAGTTATGATTTCTACGTTTTTTTAAGGTTTGTTTCAAATATAACGTTGGGCAAATTTTCAACAGTCATTCACATTAGTTTCTTTACTTGAAATAAAACTAAAAGTTTACATGTGCTATTATTAGACTTCTTTATTTTTCTATCTAATTTTTTTCTTCGAATTTTATTGCACTTCTTTGTTGAAATTTTGTGCTGAAGGGGAAGGTTAAGATCCTGTAAAGCAAACTTAACATCATTTCACTGCCTTAAACAGTGACAACCCTAGAAAATATAATAGTGTTTCATTTTGTTGGCAATTTTGGTCTAACTAGAAAATGTAAGATACATTTGCTTTAAAAATATTGTAAAAACTGAACAATTGAAAACAAATGTTTATATATCTGGTAACGAATTGAATAAAATATTTTAAAATTTAATCTACGTAAATTAATAAATTTTACAAAATAATCATATTTTTGTTAAGGTTACACGGTACGATTCAATTGACAAAAATCGGTCCAAAAACCAAATTTAATTTTTTTAGCTTAAATTATTCTTTATATAGCTTTCTATAACCTGACAAAATTTGAAAGCTCTAAACTAAAAAAAACACAGCATTATATGATAGCCTTTGCATTCGTTTTTATTCACATCCCTATCGCAAATCAAAATTTTAAACTTACTTACCTCGGAAAGATAAAATATCCTGTTTGTCTTCAATTGAAATTCTAAGGCTTTTTTTCTATTGTGCGTAATGCTTTGGATTTTTTTTACATATTGCTAATAGTACACGTAACAAAAGTTGATTAAAAATTTTT
The DNA here is from genome assembly GCA_019973975.1 of Trichonephila clavata. Taxonomy (NCBI): domain Eukaryota; kingdom Metazoa; phylum Arthropoda; class Arachnida; order Araneae; family Nephilidae; genus Trichonephila; species Trichonephila clavata. Next base: position 26,437 of record BMAO01005002.1, read on the forward strand.
AAATCAAAAAGCTATACTTATTTTTTTTAAATAATTGAACTCAGATTTTGCACATTTTTTAAGGAATCTTCAATACACTTTCACAAAAAGAAGTATTGTATGAATACCAATCATGTTATCGCAAAACCCATACCAACTTTTGTTATAGATAGTTTGAGTAAATCAAATTTTATGCATGTACGTAAATTTTTGTAGGAGGGGGTAGCATTTTAAAATCCCTACAAAAATTTGAAGTTTTTTCCTTAAAAAATTAAATGACTTGCTTTTTATGAAATTTTGAGCACAAAATCTGTTTGACATAGTATACACACATAAGAGGCAAACAAATTTTTTTTTAAATCCTTAAATTAAAAATTTTTGATTAAATCGTACCATGTCCCCTGAAAATAACCAGCTATAAAAATTGCAACAATCTACTGGAATTTTGCAGTATGTAATTGAAAAAAATGACTTCTTCTGAATTCGGAATTGTCTCAATCTGAAGAACTCGTCTTTGCCAACTGGAATATTCTTTTTCAATTCCAGGTCAGATTTTTGTGTATCTCAAGAGCATAAAAACAATTTCTAGAGTTTTATGTTTTGAAAATATTTTCACTTCTCTCCCACATGTGTTTTGACAAAAAACATAGCAATCAGGAAAATACTAGAAACCGGAATTTTTTCCGAATGATTTGGATCGATTTCTATCTTGTGTCCAAAAAAAGAATAGTTGAAATATTTCTAGATCTACGAACATTCTTGAAGATCATATAAGTATACCACTAAATAAACATCAAGTTGAAATTCCTAAGCTAATATTGTTTAATTATGTTACCATTGATATTAGGAGATAATACAGCTCTATTATTATTTGAAAATAAGACGAAGAAAGACTTTATTGTATTGAAAAAATAATTGATTTATTGGAAAAAATTAATATTTTCAAAGCTTTTGAGTCATTAGTCATTGCATAAATTTTGTTTAAGAAAGGAATATTCTGTCAGGATTTTTCTTCTGCCAAACGTTGTATCAAAGCAATTTAAATAGATTTCAACACATTTTAGATTTTCTTATCAATATTTATTGAATTTTGGGAATAAATATATATATTTAAAATATCAATGTGGGTTAGATAGCTGAAAAGCAAAAAGAAAAATATACATTAAAATCACATAGTAAACCAGTATATGCGAAATAAAAATTATTACTACTATGTTCATTTTAACTACCAATATTTTCCTGAATGTGAAAACAGATTAATTCAAACATGCCATTAAATAGATTCATTTTAATGGAAATAAACTATAGCAAAGTAAAAAGATAAAAAATTTCATTTTAAAAGTTGTACTTACATTATTGTAAAAACATGGAGACAGAAATAAAATAAAAGTGATTCGAAACATTCTTTTTTTTTGTATCTCCTTTTGAAGCTGAAAAGTGGGATGTTTTAAATAAAAATCTCCCTGGTGTCTCAAATCTATCGCTTTCAAAAAGTGCCTTGGGGACATTTATTTAAAGTTTTTGCATTCAAGCGATTTAGACTGAGACATGTCCATTCCTTGATTTATGTATAAAAGATCGTGTGCTACTGTTATGGGTTTCCTTTTCAAGAATGTGTCTTCTTTTGATGTGTAAACGATGATAAATATTTTTAGAAGTTGGTGAATCGTTGTTCTTTTGGCTGAAAAGAACTATAAAGAATACAGGCTAAATTGAAAAATTCGTCTTCGGAAATCAAATTTTGCAAAGCTTTGAAAATGAAAGTTAAATTGGAACGTGTTTAGGTACTTTTATTTGGTCTCTTTCAAATTATTTTACGAGATATTTGGATTTTTCTAAACATGATAAAATTTCTAATGTGATGGACTTTGTAAAAAAGGTAGTATATCGTATCCAATAAAAGATTAACTAGAAGTAATTTCGTTTTGAGAGGAAATGAGTGTCATGATTGGTATTTTTGTCCTAAAAATGAGTAGGTATTTGGTAAGAGAAACCTCATTAGTTTATTCATAAAACATTTTTAAACTAATGTGGAAAATATATGAAAGATTTATTAAATCAGATAAATGTAAACTAAAAATAAAAAAGGACCAACTTTAAAAATCAGCAATTCTAAGACCAATATTTTATTCTCACGCTTTCGGAAATAATGTGATTTCAAAATACGATAATTAAACTATTAAATTAAATTAAAAAATACAGTTCTAAAAATATCGCAATAATTTAATTGAATAATAATCTGAATCATTACAGTTTGATTTTTTTAATTTAATACACTTTTATCAATTTTATAATACATGTTTCTAGAAATTATTTATAACGCGTTGGCTTTTTATACTAATATCTGAGACAAAGGGTGAGGATGTACCCAAAGGGACATTCCTCACCCATTGAGGTAATACGCAGTCAAAATCATGGGACATGCGTGATTAATGCAGCAGTATATAAAATGCCCAAATATTTTCTTTCCACATCCAGAGTGTTAACAGACATAATGGGAGAAGTAGCTAACTTGTAAAATTTTAAAAAAGGTCAAATAGTGATGGCTCGGTACTTTCAATCATTGTTTTCAAAAAGTGTGTGTTTGGGGAAAGGGAGTTGCTGTGGATACTTATCAAAAGTGGTGTATGAACCGTAAAATGAAAATATGTCTTACAAAAGTTTGAAACCAATTTAAAATTGGTTCTAGAGCAAAGTTTAATATTGTTCACCATATCGGAAGAACCATAACGTATGACTTCACTCAGCCATTACAACGTTTAATTGCCCAAACGCTGTGTCTCCTCATACAGTAAAGTGTACCATTCTACGTATGATTATATAAAGCTTGCAGAAATGTCACCGAAAAGGTAAAAATTGTCGCTCTTTCAAATCTCCTTGGAGTAGGAAAGAATATGATAATTTGTGTTTGGATCTCCAAGCAACTGTCCCAGGGAAATGTCCCAACAGTCCAGAAGATGAGCTGGGGAAGCAGAGAGAAATCAGGGGCATGAAAGAAAAACTTTTCCCCCTGCAACAAATGGCACACCACACAGGTGACCGTTTATAAGCACCCTAAGGCCCTCTAAAGAGCGCTGGATCTTCTTCACTGTTAGGATAGGCCAGGACTCTTAGCTGAGTACCACTGGTAGGCAGGAGGGTTTCGCCAAAGTCAGATTCATTTTAACCCTGTGGAGGGAATGAAGTTCAGAAATAGTATAAAACAGAGGAACTGGGTTTAGGAAGATCACAGCCCCTATCTGCCAGCTCATCAGTTGCCTTCTTCCCAGGCACACCCCCATGCGACAGCATCCCCTGGAGACACACATATCTCTCTGACCAAGCCTAGCCAATTTGGAAATAATATCTATATTAAAGTGGTGGTATTATGTTGGCGGAGATGTTTTCATGGGACCCGATAGGACTATTCCTCGTAAAAGATTACCTGATTTGGTGTGAAAATTGTACAAACCAAGTGCACCCCACGTTTAGTAACTGGATGATGTACAATGTGATAAGCCAGAATTTTCAGGGTGAAGCTCCATAAAATTTTTGGTAAGTTTCAAATTAGGTTTTGTCTTCTGATTCATCTGACATGAATCCAATCGAATATTTATAGTTTTACCTTGACAACGGAATTCGCACTGCTATTCTACTACTTCACAAAATAGGATAATATTTTAGGATAATCTGTAGGATATAATTGTAGGACAGGTTGAATGCCTAGTATCAGACAGTTGAGACAAGCTACCAATCGAGACAATGCCTTGCCAAGAGCAGGTCTTTTTGAGATTAAAACTTGGTTGTTTTTCATATTAAGCTGGTTGTCATACGGCAATGGATCCCTATTGTAAAATCTCTTTTTGAATTTTTAAATTTCTCTAAAATGAAGACTGACATATTTTTTACGTAAGTTTTTTTCTTGAAAGTATTTATATTAATCAAAAAAATTATAAGACATTAAAGGTAATTGATAATCAAAAGCATGGAAATCGTTTAAATAGTGAAAAAATGTATTATATAAATTAACCGCTTAGGACATAATAATAATTTTAATAATTGTAAAGAAAATGATAAAATAACATATTTTTACTTGCAGTATAATTATATTACTTTATTGACATATAGAATTAATTTTAAATATATAATTTTATTATAAATCCAATATTACAATGACAACTCACAAAATGATAAGAGAACGCGTGTAATTTAAATTTACGATTTATCTCAAGAACGCATACCCAAATGCTCAACCACTTTTTATTCTCCCATAAATTAAAAATCTTTGAGACTAGTTCGATAATGCAGAAAGTATATTTTACATTTTAAGTCCCAATAAGAATTCAATACAAAAAAATTTCTTAAATTCGAATTCACTTTTTAGCCCGAGAATTATATTTAAACAAATTGAAAATATGGCAACTTTAATATAATTTATGTGTAGAATTCGTTCCCATTCTTCTTCACGTATTGGGCAATTTGCAACTCTTGATTCCTTGTCCTCGAAGCACTTGCCATGGGGAAGGGTAAAGAAAGGCCTCAGGGGAATGAACTAGCACAAGGGAAATGCATACACCGTTCTTCCATTTTCATCTGATCCGGGTGATAATAAAATATTGAGAGGGAGCATCGCAACATCACGAAGACGTGATCTAGGAAAGAAAGGATTGTAAAGGAAAAGAGTTATCGTATGTTTCGGTGCATATAAGAAGCATTGCTTCACCTCAGAAATTTGTTTGGAAAATAAAGTGGGTATTTTAAGAAAATAATGTTCAGAATTGCAAAGATCTTTTTATTAGTATGCTAATTATCTATATTCTTACATTATTTTGTGATGATATTAGTGAAAGAGAGAAATTGGGGGATATAGATATGAAATTTGAAAGTGTTTGACTGAGAGGTATATTAATGTCTCACTATAAAGCAACATGAAAGATATTGGTGATGGACCTCGTAATTTTGAACTTGCGTCAAGTGACGAGGAGGACACCTGAGCAGAGACAACACCCTCTCCTAACTATCACCCCATACCAAAAGGGAATATTTAACCAAGACAGTGTTAACGTGCATTTGTCCCCTCTACATAGCCGATTTTCAGTGGCATCAGGACTCGAACCCGCAATACTCCGGCCATGTGCTCATGATTATAACCACGAGGCTTCCGCTGCCACAATTTTTTTGTGAGATCTTTGTGTGATACACTCAAATACGCCACTGAATATGAAGCAGTAACAGACGCAGTAGAGCTTTTAGCGTGTATTTATTACTTCACAAGCGAAATTAAAAAAAATACTTATACGTGTGGAGAGTTTTATTTAATCGAACCCTAGTGTAGTATAAAATTTAGACATGTTTAAATTAAACTTCTACGCATCTTAGCTTAATTAATGTCTTAAGAGGGCAGCTCTGGAATTTTTTTCTCGTTAATTTTTCCTGATAGCCTAATAATGAGTATCAAAACATTTACTAATTTCTAATTAATTTCCACAGACAATCAGTGATTCTCTCTGAAAATCTTTTTTACATCTGCGTACTTAGTAACGTCTATTTCTATGTATCAGAGCTCCTTCCGAAGGCATTGGCCTCATATTAAATAAATTTTTAAATAACCCCAAGTTAGTTAAAGCAAAATTGGCGCAAAAAACTCCCTAAACGTTTACTGTTAAACTTATTATGTTGCTTATTATTTTCATTTTCTTTTAGATTTTCTAAGAAATTTGTACTAAATTTTAGGTTGCATGATTTACAAAAAAACATCTTAAGCAAAGCAAAAAAAGGTAGGTATTGGAGAAAAGAAAGGTAGTAATCGCAAAAGTAAATATAAGTTATGTCCAAATGCGCGAGCGCACACACTAAAATATTTAAGGAGCAAACAAATTCTTCTTTGAAGCTAATGTTTTGGTTCTAACGAAGCAGAATCTTTAAATATCTTAATCACCTTGCTGTTTTTTTTCTCAAATATTTAAATTACGAAATTTTATAAATTTTATTTATTAATGTGAAAAACAATTATTATTTGGTAGAAAAGGCTCATAGGTATTGCTGTTGTGAGAAATCCTTCTACATGTACGGGTCATTCAGAAGAGGTAATTATTTCTAAATACATAGGGAGAATATACGTTTTATATGAATTTCGTACTTTTTTCTTTTCTGAGATTTGTACATCTGGGATTATCTTTCAAAAGACACAGGGAGTTATTTTGCCCCAACAAAGTGTTTGCAGAAATATACTTGAGCTGAGAATTCTTTTACTGGACTAGGATAGGGATTTTGCGATAGACAAAACACTGTATTTATTATTTTGTCATAAAATAAAGAGTCATATCGAAAATTACATATCATCTGTTGTTAATAGTTCCAAGCAATTTATAAAGAAATAATACCATATGATTTTTTTCTTTACTATCTTAATAATTAGGTACTTGAAAAGGCATTCAAAAGCAATTTCAACTAAAATGTATTTCATTTTCATTTTCATGGTATGTATAACCTTTGTATCTATTCTGATACAACCCAATTATTTTCCACTAGTTTATATACTTTTAACGGGATTTGCAAACCATAATAATAATTTTTTCAAAATTTTAATTGACAACAATCTATAGTCTAACGCATGATTCTTACAGCGAATAAATTCAAGGTTTAACAAAGATGTGTAATATTTTATTATCATTTCAGCATTATTTTTTTTTTACTTGTACTTATGGTTTAGACCAGTTTTTCTAAAACTTTCACTATTGGCAACCCATTTTTCAATCATAATATTTATCACGTCCCCTTTATACAAAAATAATGTGTTGAATTCAATAATGATGCATTTGGTGCTAAAGCTACAATACGAACTTAATTATAAACCGAATAAATTAACAAGAAAAGTATTAAATTTTGCAATTGTTAATTTTAAATAAAATATATTTTAAGCAAATTACTTTTAAGTAATAGGATAATTATTAGGTTATTTCTTTTTCTTTCGCTAATTTTTAAATTGGAGCAGATTGCAAAATGATATTTAATGAAAGATATATTTCCTCCATTATCCATGTAGAAATGTCATTAAAAAAATAATCTATGGTGTATGTTGCTCTCTATCATATCCAGCACATCTAGCATTCTCGCTAACGTCTGAGTGAGTTTTGGCAACTAACTTATCGGACGTCTCAGCAAAATATGTAAAAATGATGTGCCTCATAGAATTCTAGTTATAGAAGCGAGTCGATACTTCTATAGCTACCGAATCTATTGTACATTTTATAATCTGCGCTTTAGTTGTAATGCACAGTATTAAGTATTTATGGCAGTAGATTAACAACAACATGGATAAAATTTTAAGTCGTAAGCGAACATTCGACAAAGTTTCGATTTACTACTACTAAAGTAAATGGGAAGAAAAGCCCCTGCGAGTTATTTGTTCAAAATATATTAGTAGCAGACAAGTATGTAATAAATTTAACCTAATAAACTTAAAAGACCTTTGGACATGCTTCATGGTGAGTACATTAACAAGCCTCGAGAGTTCTTTAATTAAAATTAAAATCATTTGAAAAACAAAAAGCATTTAAAGAAAGTTTTTGTGAATGAAAAAACGTCACTTGCATCTTACAAATTATCATACAAAATAGCCAGATGTAAAGAGCCTCACGCTACTGGCGAAGAGAGCTTATTTTGCCAGCAGCAATTGCGATCGTAGAAACCATGTTTGGAGACAATTTTGCCACAGTTGCAATCTATGGACTGCAACTCTTTGGCAAAATCAACTGTAATTTTAAGCTTCAGAGAATTAGCATTTAGAATTATTGTTAAATAATGAAAAATAATGTAAAATTCCGATGAAGAATAATTGTGTTATTTTTTTTTTAATATTTAAAGCGAGATGGACTTCAAAATGTCTTAACCTGGGAGCTACTCGATACTAACGTTAATGGTCACGCGGAGTGACTGATTTACCTCAATCCTTTTTTAAAAAATAATTTTCATTGGACACGAAAAAAATCACAACTCTAGTGAATAATTTAGTACATACTTACCTACTTTTAATAACTTTTTAATTTTTCTTTGATAATTTGAGAAAAAATCCAATAAAACTGATTAAAAACCTTAAGATTCTAAAGAAACGTTTTCCACTATCAAAAAATAGGGAAATATGTGACAAATACTTTTTAGTTCCTCTGAAGACTGTCATATAGGATGATACTGTCAAGGTCATTGGTAAAGAATAAACATTTTTTTCTGGAATTAACGAATTCGTAAGACTGGGATTACTTTGCGCCTCACGCGATCACTGCCGAGTTAAAAGTGTATTAAATATAAAAATATGGATGTTAGCTCTAAAAATGAACTGTGTAAAATGTTTTTCATTATGCTTTATATGTTTCAGCATATTCATAAGAAAATAAATCTTGGCGAAATAATCCTTCAGTCATCTGTGCTTTTCGAAATATCATAAAACTCTTTCCCATGGATTATAGCGCAACAGAAATATATTATTTACAGCTTCTCTAAATGACAGTGAGGAATTCCTTATTTTCCTACAATTTCTCTTTGAGTCTATGTTTGTTTTTTCTCTGAAAGAGTAGTATTTTAGATTTTAAAAAAAAAAGTTTAAAAAAAATCTCTCATCGTGGAATTACAGCAAATCAAACAAAATGTTTTTTTTTTAAATTTGGTTATTGGATGAAAAATAGCTTAAATTAGAGATGACGTAATATTGCCAGATGATATATATAAATGATATCAGTGTAAATGTGTATCTTTTATCATGTCAGAAAATATTTTGTTTTAATTCATTCCAGTAAATTAATTTTTTTTTAACTTTTGTTTTCGATATGCTCGCGCACCCCTTGTAGGGTTATCACTCCCCCTAGGGGGCACGCCCCACTGTTTGAGAAACACTGGTTTAGACAAATAATCTGTTTTTATTAACTCAGTACAGTTGTTAATTCAATTAAATATATATGTAAATACATGTAGGTGAAACACAAGTTATTCAGAAAAAAATATGAAATTTATGAAATCTAAAATTATATCATTCTTATTCAACATATAAATGGCGAAGGTAAAAAAAAAAGATTAACAAAGTCTTAAAATAAGATACAAATTTGAAAGTAACCAAGTTCAACCTTTGCCATAGGACCTAAAAATGGGATTAAACATGCAAGATGGAATCAACCATCGTCCTATTGCAAATTCATAGGCTAAAATAAAAATATCCAAATTGATAAAAATAACAGAAATTTAAAATTTCAAAAACTAAGGTATTTGCCACCATCTCTTAACAAGCTTTCTGGTGCTAAAATATATACATTTTATAACAACTAAGGTTACAATATTGTAGCGGGTATATTTGCGTTTCTATTGATTATCTTGAGTAAAATAATCTTTTTAACTGTGATTTCAGATGAAAATCTCTTTCTGTTCTGGATATTTGGTTTATGTAATTTAGAACTTCATTTTAAGTGTTAGTCGTAGAGTAGGCATGATCATGGTTGAAAGTCGAGATAAAAGAGAAAACAGCGTTAGCGACCGAAGTTCATATAGTTAAGTCAAGTGGTTGATAGTTCAAGTATTGTAGAGAAGAGCGCTCAAGAGATAAGTGATTTTATTTCTGTTATATTTAAGTGATTAAGAATAATTACACCTCATACTTAGTGATTTAAGTATATACTCTATTAAGCTATTAAGAGAAATAATCAATAAAAGTGTGTTAGTTGTTAAAGTGGCTGATCTTTACTCTAACCCTCCAACAACCGCGTCTGCGGCGCCGTGACAACATAGCTTAACTATCTAAAATGAATACAAAATATATCAATTATTAAAATATATAAACTATAATTTCTCATTTTCTTTATATCTGAAAAAAATGGATTTTTTAAAAAAAATTCTGTGACATTAGAAGACTGTAGCTGGTGAAGTTAAACTCAAATAATAAATTTCATAATTGTTGTCAATAAATTGTACGATTTCTCAACATCATGTAATACCAACAATTTGTTTAATGACTTTGAAATGAAATTATAGGACCATTTTTTTCTTTCTTAATAGTTGTTAAAAGGTATTGATCACTAATCTTTTAAATACGTGTTATTAGACAAGTATTTTTGTTTTTAAATATAAGTAATTTTAAATGATCTTTAAAAAATTTGTTTGTTCTAAGTACGACAAACATTGAATAATAACTTCAAAAATTCCATATAAGTATTTTTTAATATTATGACAGAATGATAAGAGGTTTATAAGGGATGTTTAGATTGAAAAATGTAATATAACATTTATTTATATTCTATATATATGTTTCTCAAGCGGGCTGGGTGGCGTGGATGATTTGTCGCTTATCTTCTGCACCTATGGTTACGGACTTAACCCCGGCCCAAGTCAGAGGATTTTCATATTGCAGAAAATTGGCTTTAGTCATGTCTTATGATCATACAGCATTAAAAAGATCCCTGTATTGTATGTTTGGCTTTGGTACACTCGGCCCAGTTAAATCCTAGTACACGTTTGCATCGTCACAGCTCAGCTGCCTCCCTCTAGAGAGGAAACTAGGCGTCAAAATTAACTGCGGTGATTCTTATTCGAAATGGTGCTGCACTAAAAGAGATACCAGCATTCAGGGAATGTGCTAGGTCAACAAGGGTAAATACCAATCCGCCGCCTATTAGAAATAAAATATCTTTATATATATATATATATATATATATATATATATATATATATATATATATATATATATATATATATATATATATATGTGTGTGTGTGTGTAATAACTTCTTCTAACTCTTTAACTTTACCCCGTTAAATTATTTCCTAGTTCTTTCACGCAAGACTGTTATAATTATTCTTAATCTAATTGCTCGCGCGCATTTGCATCTAATCACGACTCCTGTTAAAAAAGAGTCGTACGACCTTCAACGCCAGCATAAAAACTCGGAGCAGACGGTTACGTGCTCTCTTGTCTCTTGTCCTCATCATGTAGTCGGCTGCAGCTAGTGTTTGTGTATTTGTGTTGTGTATGTTTCGTTGTGATTCCGTCCATCTATGTGTCTTCATGTTCAGTGTTTAATAAAGAAGAATATCTTTTTCAAGACTGCCTCTTCCATAATAATGAAAATTCAACATCAAGCATATAAGGAAATACCAACACCGACCGCGCTATCAAGATATTTGCCAAAAGTCGTCCTCTTTTACTCGTACTCATCGTTATATATATATATATATATATATATATATATATATATATATATGAATAATGCACAAGACCCTTCAATACGATTGAAAGGATACAAGTAGGTCTGATGATCCCACTTTTTAATGTCGATGATAAATATGAGCTTTTTTAATTTTAAGATACATATTTATGTAGGCCATAAAATATTATTTCTCTAAATATAAAATCCGTGGTGATAACACAAAAAACCAAGTGAAGGCAAACACTTTTCCTCTTTCAACTGAAAAGCTCTTATCTTAATCAAAACCTATAAAACTTCTAGAATGTTCTTAATATCACCTGATTGAATCTTTGAAATACAGGTGGTAGGTCCAGGAAAGGTGCATTTTTCCGCAAACTCACTATAAAAATTGAACGGTGTGAAAAGTTTTGATTTTTGAGATTTCAAATAATTTCTTATTCCCAATAAAAGATTAAACGAAACAAGTAAGGATAACGTGATGTCTTGTTGATTTTAAGATCAAAATGGATTTTAAAAAATTCCGTCTCAAGATTAATTGATTGTTTAAACATCACACTTAAAATTTACTCTAGTGGTATTGGCTAAATATAGATGATTTTAAATCTCGGTCAAATTTCGATGAAGATACATGATATTGTACACTATTCCCCAGTTATCCGCACCATACCAACGAAATAATCTTGTTTCTCGACAAATTTAATATGCAGCAGTCCTCTTTTGGGTTTTCATTGATTCATTGGCAACCCTCCCCCTCTTCCGAATTCCATGAATCGACTGAAATAACCTTGGACATCATTTATGACCATAATAACTCATCTACCATAGCCACAAGTTCTTTCAAGAAACCTGAAAATGAAAATCTTCAGAAAATGTATTAAAAGTACATCTTAAGAAATAAGACTACAATACAATTTTAGATAAAGCTACAATCACTACAAATTAAATATTAACAAAATGAGAGATAAGTATAAAGATATTTCCCAAGAGCTACCTGTTCTGGAATACGCACGAACGTTTCCAACATCAGCACTAATGATACAGCATTTTGCTTTTATCATTATAGAAAATTATAGTCTTAACGACAGACCAGGTACACGAATCCAGAAATTGAATATTCAGTGAGTGTTCTTGCGTAGGTTTGAGGTAACGGTACACATTGATTTTTTTTTCTGAAATAGTGTATTACATTTAATTACACTGCTCATTATCATTAAGTCACATGCAATTATCTACGCATAATCAATAATATCATTCTAACAAACACACCAATTTACTAAAAAAGAAACGTGTAATTCATTTAATAACACTTTATACACTAACGAAATTATTTTGTTATTTATCTTAACCACACGCAAGTTGCTCTACAACAAATCACCAAAGAAACCTTCACTTCGAGAACCATTTATTGTTGACGGTAATGTAAAACCTCTAATCCTTCATTTACGACCCATGAATATGCACCAACGGTGTTTAATTTCTTCCTGAAAATTCATTCTCCTAGATTAATTGCACGCATTTCAGTCCCAGCGTAGCAAAAAATGGCTCACTTGTAACTGGATGGGACAGTTTAGTCCCGCTGGGACACAAAAAGTGGCTTTATGATTGATGATTATTGCGGGTTTCGCAGCAGTGAAAGGGAGGAAAAACCTTATAAAAACGTCATCGTAGGCAGTGATTTTTGGCTGTCGGTGATTGATGAGAACGAAAGAAAGACTCTTGACAAAAAATATGGTTAATGTTTGCAAAAGATATTGAAGTCATCTACAACTGTGACTGTAAAATCTACAAATGTTCTCAGCAGTCTAAGGAGCATTTTAAAAATAGAGAGATATATTTTATCATGATGAAGTAAAACCGTATTCATATAATTTCGTGTGGATAATTTAGGAAACATGCTTTGCTTCCTATGTATGTACCTGATTATTGAGTTCTTAAAACAAATTAAGGTACTTTAAATCTTTTTAGAAATAAACTCGAATTGAACAGATGATATTTAAGTTGATTTCTAAAAATATTATAATTCATTGAGAGAGAGAAGCATACAACGTATCCTGCACTAAATAGCTCAATCATGAAAAGGGATAAAAATTCATATTATAAATTAGCTAGTAGATGAAAACCTTTAAGAAAAATAATACGCTTTTTTCTATAAATTGCGTATATTAAATTTGTGCTATAAATATAAAACTATATTTATTATTTGCTAGTATAAATCATATATTATCAAAAATACGTCATTGCTTGTACGTTAAAAAGTAATTACGAAAAAATTCGCTCGACGAATGGATAATTGAATATTTAACATAAAAAATACATTATTTAATTTAGAACTGGAATATTAAGAATAAGTCTTGTTCATTCAGTAATTTAAAATACTAATAAGACTGTATTACACTTGCTTTATTGATACGTGAAATACAAAAGCAAAAACATCTTAATGTTTATTTGATAAGTTTATACTTATAAGAAATTCTTATGATTTTGAAGGGAAACCATTTTTAAGTCATATTTTGAATTTTTTAAGAAGTCCCAACATAAAACTGCTTTTTTTTGTAGGAAAAATGAAGAGCTCTTTATTTTTAGCAAAGAAAATTATAATGCTACTCTCAACCATTTAGAGCCGTGTTATTTTTTTAATACCTAAAACATAAGTTTGGAATATTAATTAAATAGTTGTTCAAAAATATAGCTATTTTAAGTAAGCAACGTCTGGGTGGAGCAAAGTGGTTCCCTTTTATTTTCAGTGTTATAGTTGGTTCTTCATTTGATACTGTTCAATTAACACGTAGCGTGTTGTAGTAATAATGCCCATTTAACGATCTCTTTAAAATCTTCACGCGAAACAAATGTGTATGTTTGTTAATTGATTATGGTTTACATTTACTAGAACCTTTGTCACAATAACAGTTCACATTGCTTCAGAGTTAAACACTTACAAATAATCGTGTTGTTGTTGTTACCAATGCCACCTGTCTGACGTTGTCAGATCTAGGCCCACGAATTCATCATGTCATCGGGCTATATTGTACGCCTCTTGTTAGCCTAAGCTTTGAGCCCCCATGAAGGTGACAGTCCGTTTTTGCTCACACAACACGATAGATGGAGACACTATTCGGACCCACTCACTGATTTAATGAGCACGTTCTCCGTTTTATACGAACCCAGGCCTTCCGGTCTATAGCCCGATGCTCTAACCACTAGGCTACCCACCGCCTTACAAATAATCGTTCATATATTAAATTTATCCATGCACGTTAAATCAATTAAAATCATTTAATTTTTTATGCAAATACGTTTAAATACACCGACGGAAAAAATACCAACACCAAGAAAAAATTAAGGTAGAGCAATGAAATTCAGGAAATGCAATTGTATCGTTAACATGCTTAATTGATTAAATTTTCAAGATCAAAGGTTAAATTAAGCTCAATAAAATGTATTTTAAATGTGAAATGATGTTACATTAATAGCCGGAGTAACTTCCAGAATTTTGAATGCAAGTTTGCAAACACTGTTTCATACAGGTACCGAATATCACTGTGTGGTATGGAGTTCCATACTTGTTGTACTTCTTGTTTCCATACTGGGATGATCAGTGCTACATGTGAATGATGCTGGAGTTGCTGCCAAACGATATCCCATACGTGCTCCATTAGAGGTAGATCTGGTGATCTCGCTGGTCAAGGTAACATGTCAACACTTTGTAGAGCACGTTGTGTTTCAACAGCTTTGTGAGGGTGAGCTTTATCCTGCTAGAAGACTATCCTTTGAATGCTGTTAATTAATGTCAGTATTATAGGCTAAATTACCAGACTGACGTACAAATTTGCAGTCAATGTTTTTGGGATAACCACTAGAGAGCTCCTGCTGTCATAGGAAATTGCTTCTCAGACCATGATTCTAGGTGTAGGTCCATTGTGTCTGGGCCACAAGCCGATTGTTTGCAGGTCTTTCCCTAGCCTCTTCCGAACCTGCTTTTTCAAAAAACACAACAGATCTTCACTCCGTCGTCCAATAAGCTCTGGCTTGACACCACTGGCGTCGAAAATGGAAATGGCTTAGAGTCAATGGAATACACGCTACAGGGGCCTTGCTTGGAGCTGTTCTTGAAGTAACCAATTCATAACTGTGTCATTGTGGTACCAACTGCATTTCGAATTTCTGCCGCAGACTCAGTACGCCAATTGTGGCCCCACGGGGCTGCCCGGAATCCTGTCTTCTTAAAGCAGTAGCATCCTTTGACTACTGTTCTCAACATTCATATACAATAGATACGTTCTGGCAAAGTTTTCCTGCAATAGCTTAGAAAGAAGAGCCACCTTCTCGTAGCCCTATTACAAGGCCACGTTCAAATGCGGTGAACAGTTTAAAATAGCTTCTTTGTCGTCTTAAAGGTATTCTTGGCTAACATCAATTCAATTCGACAAATTTCACATACAAATAACTCTCACGAACTTCACTTCACACTTTTAAGGCAACCCTTATTTGCAAGCTTTGAGTTCATGTTGTTTCCGTCAGTGTAAACTAAATCTTCACTTTTACACAGCAGTCTTCTTGAAAGCACCAGAGGAAGAAAAGTGAGTGTGTTAGTGAATATTAACATCACACTGTTCAGCTACTCAAAAACTTTTAGTGATGGACCTCGTCATTTTGAACTATAGTCACGTGACCAGGATGGCACCTGAACTGTCAACCCCCACTCCTAATTTGCACACCACACCAACGAGAGGACGTTTATGCCTCAATGTTTTAAACGTGCATCGGCTTCCTCAGCAGGCACGGTCAGCAGTACTAATCCCGAACTCATGGCACGAAGGCTGCGAATGATTTACGTTTACCACTAGATTACCGAAGCCACATAGAGGAAAGAAATTCTTGCTCTAAATTGTAATGTTTCCATTATCAGAATAGCTACCAATCATGGATTTAGTTATTATAGAATTTAATTTTGAAAGCAACGATCCAGGACTGGAATTACATTTAGCTTTATTTAATTCAGTTTCAGCTTTCTTATCCTGTTTTTATTTGTTTTACTAAAGAGAAATTTAAATTCTAAGACCGTTATTTACAATTTAATATTATGAATACGTATATTTTGATCAAAGTTTTATGTATTAGATAATTTGTCACGTTTTTAACATTCTGTAGTTAAATGACTGTCCTGGGGAACAGTTTAGATATTTAATGCAACGATTCAAGAAGAGTAACAAACTTATTCTAAATAACACGATTAATAAAGGAACAATTATTTAATAAAGGAAGGAGAGGCTTTTGTACTAACAAAAAACTTAAATACTAAGCATTAACAGGAAAACAAATATCTTCTATGTTACCAAATGTTTTCTGCTTGGAACAAATGTTATTTTTTCGTTAAATTTTTCACATCTCTTATCTTCAATAATATTTTCATTCTATATTAAAGATAACATTTCCTGAAAACTGCTCTAATTTCCAAAGGCTTAACTTGTTCAAATGATCTTTTGAGTACTTAAGGCACAAAGAGTGATTCTCCTTCTTTGCAGACAATTTAATCTTTCTTATATTGTTTATATTTTATTTAAGTTTACGCCTGTCTTTCTGCCCTAGAAATAACGTTTATCAAACAAGATTATTTCTGAGAGTAAGGGAGCGAAAACTTTAGCTTCTTGATCTGTGTTTGCTCCTTTTGTGTCAGATGTCATTTAACACAATCTTTCATTTCGACAAAAGACTATGAGCTTCTTTTCGTGAGTTAAGAATGATGTAATTTGCACCAAGAAATGAAGATTTTTTGTGCACTGATAAGTCAAAGTATTTGTAATAATAGTTCAATAATGTCATTGAGGTTATTATAATAACCCGAGTGGCACTTGTTTTTTTGTAGTTATTTTTTTCTCCATGTGCAACTATTTTTAAAAATATTTCCTTTTCAGTTGATGCAAACAAAAGTTATATTTAGTAAAAACCACCTGCCTTTCACTAATTGAATTAGATCTCATATATGTCCATAAATATATTACGTAGATACATTATACATAAATTATTTGCTATGTAATTTTAGAAATATATATATTTCATGAATTTTTTTCTGTTTCTCTTATAGTAGGTTTAGAGTTAAATATTTAGTTGTAAGCTTATAATAGTGGCCATGTTTGTATTCAATGATGCGAAATCACACATGTTGTTACTTTTGTGGATCACCGGTTTGAATATTGATATCACATAGCCTCGAAAATAGGGATGATGAAGTGGCAACATGTACTGCCGCGATGCTGGAGCGGTCTGGTTCATCAAGTCGTGGTCGGCGTTGTTGAGTCGTGGATTCGAAACCTAATGCAACTTAAGTCCTTTAATACTCGAAACATTTTTACAAGCTTTTATTTAACTTACAATGCATGTATGTATGTAATTTGTTCGGGTGAAATCTTGCAACTCAATTTGAAGCTGATATCTTCAACCCGTTGAGCTGAAATTTTGTATACACGTTTAGTTTGGATGACAATGCATGTTTTGACCATTTATATTCCGATATTGCAATTAATTAAAAATATATTAATTAAAAACGATAAAAAACTAGTTTTGGGCGCCAACTTCGATATGTCTGCATTGTTGTAATAATGATATTGTTACAACAATGACAAAAGTTGGCGTCGAAAATCGGTTTTCAGCCAAACTGGAATTTCATAACGTTGCGAATTGACTGTATTAATTAATTTTGTCTAAAAAATAATTACATTTCTACAACGCAAAAATAATCTAATTACTACAATGTATGCAATTCTTTTACAAATTTCTATCTATTTTCTTGGATTTAAATTCAAAAAAAAAGTAGAGCTTTTTTTCAAGTAGATTGGCACATTGTATA
>BMAO01005003.1:0-107721 GCA_019973975.1 Trichonephila clavata
AATGCATAATGTATTTGAAAAAAAGATGTGATATAGGTTTAATATTAATTCATACAATGGAAAATTAATGAAATACAGCTAACTCTTAATGTAATCACCAAGATAAAAAAAATGAGAACAACCATTAATTGTAGTTGATTTTATTTTTAAGCAACTCTACAGGGCATATTAACATATTTAATCAAACATGATTGCTTATGCATTTAAAATAATATTTATAGTTTGCTTTTCAACCAGTATTAGTTTGATCCATTCCCAAATTAATTTATTCTAAGTTACTCCAAATGAAATAAAATCCAAGAATAAAATGAAAAATAAAATAAAATAAAGAAAAGAAAATTGGAAAGCGAAGAAGTGGATTAGGTTGGTGGGAATAAAAAAATAACTCAAGAAATGCTATTTTATTTGGCAACGACCACCAATCTAAATAGATCCTACTCAAGAGACTTCTCTGTTGAGGCATTCGAATGATTTTTCATCATTATTATAAGTTTTCGTTGCGTGTAACTTATTCCAGTCTACCTCCTCTCAAGTCTATGCCAACTTCCTGCTGTGTGAACAGCGCTTTCAACTCCGTGTCATGCTACAAGAGCCAAAAGAATGCGCACTTTTGTGACATTGGAATCGAATGGCTATGTAAGCAATAGTAGGATTCTATTCCATTCAAGAGCCTCGTACTTCAACGGAAGCAGTCAGTTTTTCATAGATCATAGATCGGTTTTCATTTTCTGTACGAAATACAATTAGTCTTTGATTAAGACATCAGCAGAGCGTTCTTTTTAAAATACGATAGCACAAAAAATATCCTTCCTATTTTACTTGTGTGTGTGTGTGTGTCACTCTATTTTTATTTCCCTTCTTGTGCTTCTTACAACTCAGTTCAGTAGATTTATTCTTAAGGGGAAAAATAATAAAATTAAAGGGGAGTAAATATTTTCTTTAAAAATTTTTTTAGATAACAATGCATTTATGTAAAAAAATGGCTTTTTAATTTGAATGCATAAATTTTTTTCTCAGTTTTACTCATTTAAAGATATTTTTTCTGTGTGCTTCTAAAAATAAAGCTTAGTAAATGTGTAAAAGGTCTTTAAAAAATTTTTTTTAACAGAAAGAGGAGATAATTTAAATCGACAAATAATCTCAGTTTAGTAATAAAGTATCGTTTCCATATTCGACTGTATAAAAAGTTAAAAAATTTTACTATACGATGCTATACGATGCGTATTAGCATTCTAAGAAATTCTAATTGAAGAAGTCTAAGAGATTATCACTCGACGGTGATTAAATCCGGATAAGGATTGCATTCAAGGCCTCCATTGGAGGACTCAACTTCGTAAAAGTGCAGGTATCGTGATCCTTGTTTAATTAGAAGTTAGCGTATTAGTGTGCGACGTAGTTTATATTGAGCTCGTATAAGTTATCGTAGAATCAGTTGAGGGTCCGTATTATTACCCAAGGCTAACGAGTCTCACCTCCGCGCTCTGCTATCTAATCTTTTATCTTAAGGTATCTGACTGGTTGCGAAAACTTTTTTTTTTAAAAAAGGAGATATGGGATTTTTTTTTGTTATTTTTAGATTTGTTTAGTGCATTTTAAGAAAATGTGCTAAAATTAAGAAGAGAAAAAAGAAATTATTATTACTAAAATGGAAAAAAATAGGTAAAAATTGACCAAAATACCATAAATGCGGCCCATTCTGCACCACAGGTTTATGAACAAATTTTCAATTTTTTCCATCTAATGTGTTGCTATATTATTCAATTTTTAAATGACGCTTCAGGATAAGAGAGATATTTTCTTTTACTAAAACTAGAGCACTTTATCTCGGTACTATATGAAAATGCTTAAAAAGACAGTGATTATATTCACATAATGACTGTAAATTTTGTAATGAAACAGTGATTGTTAAATCTGAAGGTAAAAACAATTCTACTATTATAACAGAACTTACAGAAAAATTTCAGTTAATTATGTTCAAAACTTTTTTAGCAATCGCTGACCCCGTTTGATTATTTTCAAAAAATCACACTTCGAGTCAAACGCGTTTTAAAGTATGACATCTTGCTAAAGTAATGGCATCTGATTTTACTAAAACACTTGTAGTTTTTGTTCTAGTAAACGGAAAATGATAAACTTTGTATTTTTATAAGCTAATAAGATGGCTCATAAAATAAAATCACAAAAAAAAAATTGTCAATTTTTGGCTAAATTCATAGTTTTAGGGTAGTCGGATACCTTAATTAGATATTATTGTGCTTGCTTGATATTTTGGTGACAGTAAAATAATTAGAGGGAATCATGTGTACTGGATTTTCAGTTCCTCCCACACATTTAGCCGGGTCCGAGGGTAGACAAGGGGATTAGAGGAGGCAGAACCGACAAACATTACAAAGTGACAAGACGAAACCTGAACAAGTAACCCTCTCGAAATTTCGACCCCACCCCAAGGGAGGATTTGGAGCATTGGCAGATTTAATGTGCATCAGCTCCTCTACACAGCTAGTCTTAAATGGTACTAATTTTCAAACGCGTGGACCGAGGACACAAGTTTATGAGTTCGCGGACATGACCACTGGGCTCTCGCGCCCATTTGCTATTTCATAAACTATGTGAGTGAGAGTGAAATTGACGTCGCACTATAAGGCAACACAAGGGCTATTGCGGACGGACCTCGTCATTTGAACCTCAGTCAAGTGACTAGGATGACACCTAAGCTAATACCCTCTCCGAACTACCACACCACACCAACGGGAGAACATTGAGACTCGACAGATTTAACGCGCATCCACTCCCAGTTTTCATGGAACCGGGCTCGAACTCATGACACTCAGACCACAAGCTCGTGACTATATCTACTAGGCTACCGCTGCCATCCTAAACTGTGTCTTTAGAATTTGTATCTTTTCCAATTTTTATTCGAGGCATTTCTTAAACTGTCACTAAATTTTTGACGGATCTATACGGTTCTTTCCACTAACTCCTTGGGGTTTTCCTTAGGGAAATAATTTTTTCAACCAACTTTCACCGAAGGCGAGAAAACGTGATTATGCAAAATAGGTTTAATAAAAAATTCTGAATTCGTGAGATTTAAAGAGTTAGTGAAGTGAGAGTCGAAGATTATTAAGGTGAGAATTGAAGTTTACTGAAGTGAGGATAGCTCGGATGTGAAGTGAATTAATGAGAAGCGAGCAATCCGGCCGTATTATGTAAACAGTGTAGGACGTGTGAAATTGGAACACTAAGAAGTGATGAAGCCAACTATTAGTGTCCAAGGCCTCATCTAAAGGATAAAGAATTACAAGAGTTCAGGTACTATGCTCATTATTTAAATAGAAGTTAGAGAGTTAATTGTTAGTGCGCGTCCGAGGTAAAAACGAGCTTGTATAAATTATCGTAGGGAATATAATTGAATGCCTGTAAATATTATCTCCACGCTATCTGGTCTCACCTCAGTCTTTTAAATGTTGATCAAATTTATCTTAATTGGATTATTATTGTGTCTGTGTTGAATATTGTGACAAATAAACAATTTTAGTGAATCATGTCGTCTGATCAATTAGCTCCTCCCACACATCTAGCCGAGTTAGAGGGAAGAAGGAATAATACTTCTTTACAAATTGACATTTGTTTTTATGAAAATATATATTATAGAACAGGGTTGGTAACCTCTTATCTGTGGCCTTGCAAAGTCAATCAACGAACATGATTCAGCATGCCACACAGAAGGCCATTTTTGAAACATTTTGATTCCACGATAATGTATGTAGTTAGAGAATAGAGGTCAATAATTTATATTTACAGTTTTATTATGTACTAATTTTGCATCATTTAAAGATATTTCTTAACATAAAAAATAAGTAGCATAAAGTATAACTATTTCTTCAACTATCTATAACTATTTCTCCAATAAAAAAATTTATGTTGTGCATTTATTAAGTATTTTTAAACATATTTATTAAAATAAGAAACAGACAACGCAAAATATAAGTATTCCCCTTCATTATAGTTAAATAAAAAGATAAATAAAAAATTTAATGCGAACCTAATGCTTGTGTACCACTTTGCTTTCATATCACAAAATCAGGGATATAATTTGTGACTTTCAATTTGACACAATTTGAGCATTCAGTTGTTAAACAATTTTTTTGCGGACTCGGAAATATTTTCCATACATGAGGAAAGATTTTTTTTATTTAAATATATAGAACTACAAAAGCGGAAAGCAGAGTCCATGCAATTTTCTTACTTAAACAATTAAATCTCTCCAGTAATGGTATTCAATAATTTACAAAATGGCTGTAAATTTATTTTTGAAGCTATGTTTCAGATTTTTCCGAAATTCCTTAAAATTTGGTAATTCTGAAGATGTTTGCCAAATAAGGTCCATTACAAATTTTATCAACTTTCATCCATTCAAATATTGACAAATTCTTAGAGTAGTGCAGAGTGTCACTGAGAATCGTGCCATAGGTTGCCGACACCCGTTCTAAAAGCAATAGTAAATTATTAGTTCTATATATATTTAATATTATTTACAATCTTGAAGGAGGAGAATTTAAACTTATTTCGATTACCTTATGTAAGAATTTTGAAATAACACAATATTGTATTATATTTTCACTTATTGCAGAGCACTTTTAGATGGAATCGTCTGTAGAAACTTGGACAAATAAGGTCATACTGAAGAGTTCATAAAAAAATATCTTAAATTAATTTAAGAAGAAAGTCTAAATTTAGTTAATATTATACAATCTTTGATTTCGAACGTTGAAATATAGTCTTCAAAACCACAAATAATACCATTTTTTTCATAGGTTCTGTTATTTTACAAAGGTAAGTCGTTTGAGAGAAGAAAGATATTTTATGGGACCGCAAAGTTACATTTTCTTACAATATAATTTTTAAAAGATTTATTTATGATTAGACATTTACTTAAAAACATGAAAAACTAATAAACTATATTTAGATAAGTTTTTTCACTAAAATGACATGTGATGTAAGCCAGCACAGTGAGTTTTTCTTTGAAGAGTTTTAACGAAGAAGTTACTCTGTAAAAATAATGACAGAACTTCAACTTCAGGAGCTATAAGCATAGACTTCTTTAAGGAGCTAGTTGAAATATAGTACACACATAAATCTTTTAAGAAAAGAATCCTCCTCCTACAGAAAAAACGTTTACTTAACCAAGTGATTTTTCACCGCTTTTTTAACTTCGTTATCGGCGGTAATGTGCTAAACTGTAGATAGAGATAATGTAACATCCAATTTGAGTCTTTTCAGTAGTATCGCGGTATATTTAAGTGGTTGAAAATGAGAGTATCAAGATGCGCGGTAAGGTGTAAGGTGCAAGTTAGGTTCTGTGAGTCCAATTCCTTTGCGAACGGTTCAACAATTTGCTCACTAGGGTTTGAAAACCCGTGTTATATTTTCAATCCCGGGATTAGGATTGGACAATTTATTAAAAATACTTACACATTAGCATAAATGAAATTACATAAAAAAACTGAAAAAATAATTAAAAAATTGGTTTAATATTGTTATTTAGTGTAACAAATAAAAACCAAAAATTCATCATAAAAAACAAATTAAATAAATTAAAAAAACATTTCTTCCTTTCTTGTGTTTCTGTAAATAAGCCTTTAAGAAACCGCCTGCATGTCCAGCATTTCATCGTTTAAACGGTTTCTTATTTTTGTTACAAAATTTCTGCCGAAGAAAATGCTCGTTCAGTCTCCACATTATTAGACTTTATTGTCATTAAATAGGAGTATGTTCTTTCCAGGTAGTTACTACGTCTCCTCCATTTTCAAAAGAGACTTTTCTTTTTGAATTTTTGATGAAAGTTCTCAAATCTAATAGGTTGCATTGTGGTGCATATCCCCCTTTGTTAACTTTATCTAGTTCTTCTGTTGCACTTAATGGTTTTTGAGTACAAATTAATTCAGCTATTGAATCAGAATGTGAATCAATTGCAAGTGTTACCTCATTTGAAATAAAAGATCCAGTTGCATGAGCTTTCAGTAAAGCAGTGGGATTTGAAGCATCAAGTCTTTCAAGCAGGTGCACTATTCATTTACGGTATTTAATTGAAGAAGGAACAGTGACAAAATCTATTCCTGAGACGTTACTTATACCATTTTGTATTTTAGTAAACCACTGTGCGACGTTCTCCTATATGAGAAATGTGAGCTGTCCATATAATTTTTTACTTATAGCACTGTTTGCATCTTTAGTTTCTTTAGTATAAAACTTATGGCCATAACTGCTAGTTTATTTTTAAGTATATTTATCAATACGAAAAAGAAAATAATTGCACACAAAAAGAATTCTACGTTCATATATATATACACTGGTGTGCAAAAATTAAGGACGAGACGGTTTTTTCAATATAACTGTACAAAAGCATTCCAAATCAACACATTTAATGCCGTAAGATCCCCAATACGTAAGGACATGAGTAATGTAAGCAACACTTACTAAAAGAGAAATCAGAGGGATAAAAAGAAGCTTTATTGAAAAAGTAGCATGGAGCGCAATGCGACTGAAGGCCGAAACATCCATGTGATGGGTGTCCAGCAAGAAATATCCGGTCTTTAGTAGGGGATATGATCTCCCCTGACTGTTAGGCAGGTTTCACAGCGTCTGCCCATGCTGAGAATGAGGGTGTCAATGAGTTGTTGAGGCATTGTTGCCCATTCGTCTTGCAGCGCCAATCGAAGCTCCAGAATCGTTACTGGTGGTAAGGTACGAGCTGCCAAGCGTCTGCCTAGAAAATCCCATACATGCTTGATGGGATTGAGATCCGGAGATCGTGCCGGCCAATCCATACGTTCAATATCCTCACTCTCTAAGAGCTGTTCGGCAGCTACTGTGCGATGACATGGTGCAATGTCGTCCATGAAAAGGAACTGCGGACCCATAGCGCCTCTAAAAAGACGCACATATGGAAGAAGAATCTCGTTACAATAACGGGTACCGTTGACTGAACCTGCGTCGAAGATGTGAAGGTCTGTACGACTACCAAGCATGATGCCTCCCCAAACGAGAACACTGCCACCTCCATACCTGTCTCTTTCAATGATGTTCGAGGGATGATTGCGGCTTCCCCGCTCTCTCCAGATGAGTATGCGATGAGAATCGCTACTCAGACTGAATCTGCTCTCATCTGTAAAGAGTACTCGTCCCCATTCATTGTCTCTCCAATTCCGGTTCCCGGCACCACGGAGAACGCCTTCTCCGATGAGCAGGCGTTAGAGGTACACCCCGTACAGGGCGTCGTGCAAACAGACCACCGCCGTGCAGTCTTCTGGCCACGGTAAAACGCAATATCGGTCGTCCAGTCGCCTGTGTCGTGTGTCTAGCGATTTCTCCCGCTGTCTGCCGCCTGTTTCTTCTGGCCTGTAAGGCAATATACCGCTCATCTGCGGGTGTGGTTCCTCGTGGACGACCACTACTGAACCCCCGGATAGCTGTTCCTGTAGTTTGAAATTGTCTCCAAAGTCGTGAAACGATGCTGTGAGCAATTCCGAACTCTGCAGCCACACTTGTCACACTGCGACCTTCCTCCAACTTCCCAATGATTCGACCTCGGGTAAAAGCCTCCAGATGTCGTCTAACACATTGATTATTCGCCATTTCTCGCTGGGGCAGCAACTCGGTGTGATTTTAACTGCTATACGGTGTGCAATCTCTTTGCCAGAAATACTAATCTTACACCGACAACATGCTTTACTACTCAGACACTCCCCCATTACGTCTACCTGCATATCTGCGCATGTGCTACCGTACATCCCCTCACTTAATCTCCTGATTGGTCTTTCTGTCCGCTCTGCCTCTTCGTTCAGCTGATATGCTAATTTTTCGACTTCGTCCTTAATTTTTGCACACCAGAGTATATATACACACACTCAAGAGCCAAAACATCATGACCACCTGTCAATAACGAGTTGGCCCACCTTTGGCGCGCTGGATGCCACAAGTCCTTGGTAGATGGCCGGAGACAGATTGTACCAGATGTTTAAGCAACGGTCACGCAAATCCGACATTTTGCGAATTGGTGGTCTTTGAACTCTGAGCTGCCGTCCCATGATATTCCAAATGGGTTCTATCGGATTGAGATCCGGTGAGTTAGGCGGCATCATGTTCCTGGAACCACTCCAACACTATTTTAGCCTTGTGACACGGGGGGCGTTGTCCTGTTGAAACATTCTATTTCCAGCTGGAGAAACAGAGGCCATGTAAGGGTTCAACTGGTCCGCAATGATGTTCAGATACCCTGTAGCACTCATGGTCTGCTCTACCACAACCACGGGTCCCAGAGATGCCCAAGAGAACGTCCCCCAAAGCATAATACAGCCACCACCGGCCTGTGTATGACCTACTCTATATTGAAGGAGCAACTGTTCACCTGGAAGATGGCGTATCCAGACACGGCCATCGGTGTGATGAATGACAAACCGTGATTCATCTGACCAAGCGTATCTCTCCCACTGATCCATGGACCAGTCGCGATGTTCCCGGCCCAGCGCAGGCGCAGTTGGCGATGACGCTTGGTCAGCAAAGGCACACGAGTGGGACGTTTGCTGCATAGCCCCATATCCAACAGTGTCCGCTGAACAGTGTGCTCCGATACTATTCTACTTGGCCCTGTATTGTATTGGGCTGTCAGCTGGGCCACTGTCTGGCTCCGGTTTTGCTTCACCATGCGAGACAGTCTCCGACGACCTTTTTCTTTGATAGCGTGTGGACGTCCAACAGCATATCGTCTACTGTTGGTTTCACCGTCATTCATCTACTTTGCATAAGTACAAAGAACTGTAGATCGCGAACAACCCACGAGTCGTGCAGTTTCGGAAATACTTGTTCTGAGCCTTCGAGCCATTACAATCTGCCCTCTATCAAAGTCGCTTAGATCCGCAGCCTTTCCCATTGCACACAGAAGTAAGTGAAAGAATGATTCTTCAGACTCTCCAGCAACAGTTAAATACTACTTCCACCTGATCACGTGCTTTCCACGTCATCCAGGCGAGTTCATTGCAAAATGTAGGGTGGTCATAATGTTTTGGCTCTTGAGTGTATATATATATATATATATATATATATAATTTTCTGAGAATTAAATTCTTAGGAAATTATGACGAGAAAAATTTCAAAATATAATTCAGACAAATATCAAATCCTGGGATTAGTTATTTTAATCCCGGGATTTGAAGAAACGGTGGGATTCTGGGGCGGCAAACCCTATTGCCCGCCAGCCACTCGCGGTTAACCACCACCGGATTTTCGACGAATACAAAGATAATTGGAAATTAAAATTGGGAGAGAGTAGTGTTTTTTTTTTTTGCTCGGCGTGCGTACCTTTAACATGCATGTGTGTTGCAGGTGGTGGTTCTTTGTTGATTCGTTTCTTTTTCATGCATCGATTGCTGGAAGTAAGTTATGAAAATAATTTCACCAAACGGTTTGTAAACTGTTTAGAACGCATATCTGTACACAACTTTATGATTCATTGATAAAAATAAAATATAAGTTCTGCCGTATTCTTTTACATTGGTAGGATTTAAATTTACATTTTTAGTTCGCAATTATTGTTAAAGCTTTATCAGTTAGTTTTTGGTAGCTTTGGTAAAGCAGTAATGAATTTGGTATCGTTTTAAGTAGGTCTATTTTTCAGTATTTTGAATTAGGAATTGATTTAGATATTGCCTAATTCCTAACTCGTTATTCTGATAGCAATTTGTCTTTTCCATAAGGATAGGCTTGAATGGAATTTCAATGAATTCAGTAACTTACACGATTACTGAAAAGTGCATTAACTGCCGTTTCAAGTGAAAAAACTAACACTAAATACTAACAGCATGAGAAAGAAACGATATTTCTTTTTCGAAAATGTGATATTTTCTGCAAAATACAAGTAATTTTTGAGAAATTTCTCAAATGTTACAAAATAAAATGAAAAAAAAAAAAAAAGTAAAATATTTAGCAAAACGACCACGACCTAACCTAATAAATTTAATCTAAAAATCAAATAAATATCTAACATTCAGTATATATATAGTTAATATAGTCGAACAGTTAATCTACACTTTGTTAGTTATTTTCAAGTACTAAGTAGTAACGAGTTTCCTCTTTTAATGCAGATCCAGCTCAATTCTCAGTCTTTTTGTACTAAACCAAGATACGAATGAACTTTTCTTAGTTAAAAAAATCCTCATTTAATATCATCTCAGTGAATATTCATGTCAATATACTTATAATTCGCACAATTCAGCAACTCAAATGTATGTTTATATCAGCTTGTTTGCTATTTGTGGTCCTTAAAGTTGCTTTTGTTTTGTTTCTTCGTTCTAAGTTTCAGGAGCAGAGGCATAATATCGCTGTAAAAGAAAATCTCAAGTCATTCATAATTTGGGATACTTAATAACTACTATGTTTATCTAGATGTAATCAAATATCTTAAAATTATAACGTTTTTCCGATTGTGATTTTCGAGAAGTAATTTCTTCTGAGAAGTTAGTTACTCTATTCATATATAATCTATCGCCAGTTTTTGCAAATATCATGTTATGTTATCAACAGATAAATTGTTATCCAGAGAGTCTGTTTTCAGAGTCCAGAGACATAATGTTTTCTTTTAATAATAAGAGTTTTTATTATATATATATATATATATATATATAGTTCTGCTGAGAGAGGGAATAAGAAATTAAAACTCAGAAGGTTCTTTGTGCTTAAAAGGAATATTCTAGAAATCATTAATGAATTATATTTAATAGCTGGGCAATTAAATCTTTTCTTCGAAATTATTCAATATTTCAGTTTCATTATTCTGCATATCAGAATTTTCATTTACAAGTATCCTCTTGTGTCAAGAGATTTAACCTCGTTTCTTGTTGGTCTTGCATTTAATTATTATGAAAATGTCACTGTCGACAAAGTTTGCCAGAGAAAAATACTTCCTGTAAGAGTTCTAGACAGTTTAAATTTCTTTTTAAAATCAACTGAAAATTGTAGACGTCAGTAAAAACGCGCACCGCGTTTCAAAATGTTTTTTTATTTTATTTTCTGTGAGGTTGATAACCTTTGAAAAGGGTTTGCTAAGTTTTCGATGCAATGAGAGAGAGAGAGAGAGAAATAAAAGACACGCCAATTGGTAATATGTATTACAAATTGGCGAAATTTTTGCATATAGGAGAAAATTTGCTGAAATTTTGTTTACAGTATTCCGGCTATCTCTTAATCAAATGTTATCAATTTTATATTGAAGATTTTAAAATACATGTTTTTCTACATTGTGATTCCATAATAAATAAAATACAGTTTAACACAATGTTGTATTCATAAAAGTTTACAATAAATAATAGATAGTGTTCAAAGTTACATTTATAAGCACAAATACATTAAATCCATTATTTATTAGTATTTTATAAAACTGATTTCTCTTATTTTATCTCTAAATGGGGGGGGGGCTGCTAATGTTTTAAAAACTAGTATTTATTCTTATTATTTTTAATTTTATTGCTATTTTTTTAAAATTTTTTATATCACAAGAAAGATATTTTTCGCTCTGAGTGAGTTTTAGATGTTGGACTCGACTCTGAATTTGAACGAA
The DNA here is from genome assembly GCA_019973975.1 of Trichonephila clavata. Classification (NCBI taxonomy): domain Eukaryota; kingdom Metazoa; phylum Arthropoda; class Arachnida; order Araneae; family Nephilidae; genus Trichonephila; species Trichonephila clavata. The sequence continues at coordinate 11,612 of BMAO01005003.1, forward strand.
AATACTTCACAACACAAATGTTCAAAGAGTCGTACTTTTCTTTTAAAAAAAATTTAATTATTGTAGTTATATTCGTTATGAATGTGTTTTTTATAAATGTAATTTTAAAATTAGTAAATTAAAATTTTTTTTTCAAAAAAATACTTTAAATAAATATGATAGATTATAAATTTGACGATTTCGTTTTAAATTAATTTATATATATATATATATATATACTCCATTTATATATATATAAGTCTGGAATTTTTATTCCTTTTTTCTTTGTGATCGCCAAAAAAGAACCTTTTCAATCTGAGCCCCAACGACCTGTGAAGAAATGTCTAGAGATGTCCAGCATTTCCAGCAGGTCAGTGGTAGGATATTAACCTGTTTGTCATTCACCGCATAGCTTGAAAACTAAGAATAATAGCAGGAAACCCATTTTTGATCATTTGGATTGTCATCCGTGATACGCGTAAGACGTTGTGATTCGTAGAAGATATTCTATACCCAGTTGTGAGTTGCACTTTTCCCCTTGACAAACTGAGCTTGCATTTCATTAGGATAATACCGACTGCATTCGGCAGTCCACTTACCGGTTATGATCACGATTGAAAAATAACATTTTTGTCCAGATAGTTTGTTAGCTCTGTACCCAATAGAAGGTACTCCGGAGTTTGATTAGCAAACACAGGATCTCTCCGATTCAACTCAACAATTAGAACGAGTCTGGCAAGTAATCCCACAGGGTGACGTCCATCAACTTTAAGATCAGAGCTTTGCTCTAGCTTGCTATATCTTCTGATTAACAAATTAAATTTATCTGAAGAATTTAAATTTTGCTTCTTTTTAACATATACTTCGGCATCAAAGGATCTTTGTTCTACTCGGATAACTCCTGCATAGTGAATCAATCGTGTGTGTATTTTATTTTAGAGTGAATCTTAATAGTAATACCTTTTTACACGTACATTCTTTAAAGATAAATTTATAGTTACGTTCAATTAAGATCATATTTTATTAAATATGGTCTGTATATATGAAATGAATAAATATGAAGAATAATTAAATATGACAACGTTATTTCTTAAAAAACACATGCTATTTTTAGATTTTTCTATAACTTGTCAATAAATTTGGTTTAAGTTAATTAAATACGATATATATGTGTAACATTTTCTCATTTCTAATACAGTAGAACGCTTTTATCGGAATCAATTGGGACCGGACACCGTTCGGATACGCGATTGTTCGGATAACCGAAAAACGAATGCGATCCATGCAGTGTATGAAACCGGACTCTACACGAATATTGAAAATCATCACATGCGGGAAACGTGCTTGAACAAAAAGCAAACTAGGTGCACAATGTCACAATTTTACCTTGATTGTGGAAAATAATCACTTATTTTTCGCTGCACCATTATGCACCTTCGTTTTTTCGCTGCAAGGTCTCTGGTTCTCTTGAGCAGCAGTAGTTGCGAAGGACAGCACTCTGATTGCAGTTCGTATCACTCCATAGCTGTGTCTAACGCATAAAACGCGCAAACATTTGATGGATCCTTGCTACTTTCGTTGTTGTGTGTGTGTGTTGCCCTCGTCTTCAACCATTTCATCGTCGACAGGGTCGGATTCTTCTTGCGCGGAAGTCACAATCTTGTCATCATTTAGCGTTTGAAATCCACAGTCTTCTGCATCGTATGCCATCCAAGTTTCTACATCAACAAAACTCAACAAAAGTGCACATATACACCCCCTCACTTGGAAACAAACAGACCTAATATTTCCACGCAGATGTTTACCAAATCACCCAACTGAAATTCCCCAAATATCGCTCACCTTGGGTTTTCCGGTCACTTTTGGCCTCACGCGAAACAACTCTTGAGCATTGCACTGTTCGAAAACGTATCCGGACTTTGGTTCGGATATTTGAAGCACCGGATAATAAACGTTCGGATAAATGACGTTCAACTGTATATGAGAAGCTTTCAGCATTAAAAACTTGTGATTTAAGATTCTAATTTTCTTATACGTTATTTGTTGAATACATTGAAGTCATTCTTGCTAATGCATATTTTAAATAAATTTGCAGCCCAATTGGAGCTTTTATCTATGCTTTGTAGAATAAAGCATTCGTGATGCAATTACTGTTTAACGTAAAAGAATTTCATTTTGCAGTAAGTAACACATCGCTGTTACTTTTTCAAAATTTCCCCTTAAAATATTTAAAAAATTAAAGATACAACAGAAATAAAAAATGCCCTACTACCTTCCCTACCCACAAAATCACTGAAATCTATTTTAGGCTTCGTATTCTAACGAGTTTTATTTATGTGTGAATTATTTGTCATAAATAACTCAACGCGCAGTCTAGAACGATATTAGTCCAGACCAAACTTTCAATTGCCGTGGATGAGTGGAAGCACTTCAGAGCTTCAGCTAAATGAGTTGAAGGGTATTTTAAGCGACCTTGATTTTTTCCTGCGAGGTTATTTAAAGATCTAAGAATATGCAAATAATTCTCGCAAAGTAAATTATTGAAAAACTTTTCTAGTTCAAATGTCATTGGAAGTCATTCCCCATGAGTTCGTGTATCTAATAATTTCAACAATATATCCTCCTTTGAGAGTACGGCTCTCTCTCTTGCGTAAGCTTAATTTGGATTTCCTCTTCACTCCTGACAGAACGTCGCTTTTTATTCGTTAATTCTAAAATTTGTTCATAATTACTGATATTATACCCTTGTTTTTCAAAAGGGGAAGGGGAACATTTTCTAAATTTTACGGAAACAGTTTCGAGAAGCAAATTTGTCTTTCATTTCGGTTATACATCTCTTTCTAAATTTAATATTCTAAAAGATATATCACTGGTATTCTATGGGAAACAAAAGTTAAATAGAAATATACGAAATGAATCGAATTTTAATTGTATTTCAATGAGAGGATTATAATAAAATTTTTTGTTGCTGTACTATGAAATTAAAATAAGTAAAAAAAAAAAGGCTTTAGAATATTAAAAATTTCTTTTCTAAAAGTAATGAATTTAAGAAAAATGTCCATTCTAGAATGTTCTTTAGAATCTTAATTATATCGCTTATGACATAATGGGATGATTTAAACATTGACTTGTTGAAAAGAACTCCAGGGCGATGCATTTAATACTTTAGAACCCTCTATTTAATAGCGATTATATAAACTGTGTTTTTAATATCCTGAAGAAGTATATTTTGATATAGTACAATTTTTAATTATATATTCAACCCCCAGCGCAAAACAAATTGTGCTGTACTTTAGAACAAATTCTGTGTTTCAAGAAAATCATTGTAGCATATAAAAAGACTATAGAGGCGGAAACAAGGTAAAAATCAAGTATTTTTCTTTATTTTAAAAACCAAACAGTTCGATGAAAGTCTCGTGACAACTAACTGTTTGAATCAAATGTTTTGTCAAGCACGATGACAAACAACTGATCCTAAATGTGGACGCTACTCTATTATGCAATCATTTGTTATAGACACAACTGGGGCACTCAGCTGAGAGAAAGAAGATCAAGCAGCCGCGAAATTTCACAAAGCTGGGCCACTCAACCGTTATATCCTGTAGCATGTGGAAACGTGGCATTCAAAAGGTCACATAGTCTAAAAGGTAACTAAGTTATCAGGATGCATTGAAAAGTCAATATGCGGGAAGTTTCTTCATGACATTGAGAACTATGAAAAATCCAACTCTGCTTATCTGCTTCCAAGAGTAGTATGTGGCTCAAGGAAAGAATTTAAACTGAATATCCTCAATGGTTTGCTAGAGTTATAATATATGTATATATAATATATCAAAATTTCTCTACAAGAGAGAGATGAATTAACATGATTAATACTTAAAAGAATTGCAATTGCAAGATAACCATATATATATATATATATATATATATATATATATATATATAACACTCAGAATATATTTATTTTTAAAAACCCACTTGCATTTAGTGCTTTTAAGAGGAACTCTTAAAAATTGATATTTTTTCAATGAGAAGTTGCAGGGACCAAAGCGGAATTCATTGATTCATTGCAATGTTGTTTGATTTATTATGGCTAAAGGAATAATAAATAATAATTTAAATACATTTTTATTACTTTTAAATATTCGAGCACAAAATTTAACTCTATTGGTTTAAAACAATACTGCCCAGATATACTAACACTAAACATCAACCAATGTTTCTTTGTCTTCTTATTTTTGAGGAGATTCATTGTACTTTGATTTGCAATATTGTTCATTTGAGTAAAGAAAATAATAGAAAAAAATTGTAAGGTTTTTTAACTTTAGAGGAGAAATAAAATATATAGATTACATGAGATATATTGAGCTAAAAATGCATGGCATTTAAAATGATTTGAGTGAGTCTTTTTTGTTAAGATTTAGTTTTTTTAATCTTGAAGGGAAAAAAATAATTTTGTACATATCTAAAATTCCAATGAAAAAAAAAGTCTTTGCTTCCTTTTATTTACAATTTTAAAGTAGATATCTGTAATTTCAAGGTCTTATTAATTATATTTTTGATATAATTACAAAGATTCAAAACAGGAATCTATGATTGTAAAAAAAAATATTACTTTTTACCAAACCTCTAGAAATTAGAAAACTTTGCAAAATGTATGCAAGTTTGAAAGCAATTACAACCCATGGATTCTAAACTATTCTTTATTCTGTATTTCTCTAGAATCTGCATTTATCTAAATTAGATATTTATCTAGAAATTATGTTTATTAACGCAAAAATGTGTCTATTTTTGAAAGCTCTAATTCCTTTAGGAGTAATTTTGTTGAAACACAGTAATAGCCGGGTATATACTATTTTAACTGTATAAAAATTACAAAATTGCTTTTAAACAAAAATGCAGTTGCACAAAAAGGATGTGTTATGCGTCCCCTTAAAGATTGTCCACATAAGTAAGCTTGGGAACTTTTATTCATATCTCGAGAAATAATTTATTTTCATTGAGTTGTTTAAAAGTATTCAGAAAAGTTAATGTTCAAATACATATGTGTTCGTTCAGAAAATTTAATTTTTTGAAGGCTTAAGGGCTTCAAAAATAGACCCCTTCTGAAGGAATTTAAAAAAAGGAAATTAACAGTTCAAGGTTATATAATCAGAGATATGCATTGGTTTGACTTTATTTGTAGGGCGATGATTATGGGATTTAATATGGCGCTATTTGAATGATAAATTATTGAAAGAAGATAATGTAAATGATAACAGTAAAATTGTATCAAGCGTTTGATACATTTTTTATCAAAGATTGATTTTTTTCCATTGGGGAATATAATAAGACTGTTTATACGACAGCACTTCTATTTGTACCTAAATATTTTGAGAGCACCCACTTAAGCCTTTCAACTTTAATATAAACAAGTTGGTGATAAACCGGATATTTATAGATATTCTATATCACATTATATTTCGTTCTGGAATTTTAAATTAAACTGCTAACCGTGGAATAAACTTCTGTTTAACTCATTTCACAACGAGGACTTTTTCTTCGTAATGATATCATCTTTACGGCAATATTTTTTTCGGGTTCTTCAAATGTAAGTCCAGACTGAGTAAAAAATGGAAACAGACGATTGTATTACTCCTTCACTTTTTCCCCTCTTCATCTGATGCCGATTGAACATTTGCGTCGATGATATCATCATCTATTTTCAAATCATCCGTAGAAGTCAGTATAGTTTTTTTCTGAACTGTTGCTGCTTATATTTCGGCGTCTCTCTCTCTCTTTTACTTGACTTCCCGTATAGTATATATAAGTACTCTGGAGCAATTGAAAACACTTTTTCTCTTAAAATAACTTTTAGCCGTATTTTGTGCGGAAAAAACAATTAATAAAGTGGACAAATTATTACATAAAATACTAAAATGTCGATTATAACGGAGCCAAATTGTGTAAATTCGAAGTACTATCACATTGTATGACAGATGCGTGTAGCAACCGTTTTTTCGTGAATAGCGCTCACGTGTCAGATTGCAAAAACGTGAAATTCGTGACCCATCAACAAAATGACGGCACATAATCACGCTTGGACAGTAGATAAGAATAACGTAAAGCGGTAAAGCATTAACACATTGCAGTTTATTTCCATGGCGAAAAATGTCATTCTCATCGTTGAAGTTTTCTGTGTATGACGAAATTCTTCGTTATATCCAGTTAACAGTTAAAATTTCGGGTTTCAAATGGACTTGCAATGAGTTTACATATTTTATATGCATAACCATTATTATTAAACTAAATCCATATGTTAATCTAACAAAATTATATCATCAAGCAAGGAATATAGTGAAATAGTATTATAACAAAGATATAATAGAAACTAAACATATACAATTCTGACAAATACTAAGAATTAGAACTAAGATAGATATATGTATTGTAAAATCCTAAAGAAAAACATACACTTCCTCCCCTATTTAAAACTAAAAACTCCCTCATAGATTTAAAATAGTACATCATCGAACAAAAAGCATGCGTTTCTTAAAAAAGAAAATCCATAAAGCCTTAAGATTGTGAAATCTTAATAAAAGAATTATCTTATACGTACGATAATAATCTTGAATAAAATACTGAATTTCGTATAAAATATAACCAAAAACTGTGAAAAGAAATTAATTTTTTGGAATTAAATGGATATTTCAATGGAGCTTGAAATGGGAAATGAAATTGCTAAAAGAAAATATAAAAGATAATACAAAAGGAAAAATGTTGTGGTAAATTATGCTAAACTTTAAAATAGAGCATAAATGAATCTCATATTTATTTTTCATTTTTTTTATTTTTAAAGTTTTTAATGTCAATTGTTCTATTAACTTTGCTTTAAATTTAAAGAAAAATCAGTGTATGAGCTAAAGATATTCCCAGGTAATGTTGAAAATAAGAGAGAGAGACAGAGATCGAAAAAATGACAGCGCAAATTACGTTCATTTATCAATCATTTCGAGTTGTTTGCAACGTTGTCCAATGCTCATTGCAGAAGACAGAGCCAGAGGTGAGGAGTGAGGTTGCTAAGAATATCGTGATGATTCAGGGGCGGGGGAGGAATTCGATCCGCATTAAACTCATCTCGCCAAAAAGTTCTTTCTGGGTGACGCATGCTTTTTGCCACACGTGATTTAGGTCAAACTGCTTCAGCGCTACACTTTCTACAACATCATGCAGTCAGCCAGATTACCTAGGAATTTCTTTGAGCCTATCTAGATATTTACAGAATTTTTTTATCTTACCCCAAAAGAGATGTAAATCTTGTTTTGAGAAAAATGGAATGTGTGTGATATATTCGGGGAAACTTTAAAAGTTTTTCTCCCGTATTTGAAAATAATACAATGAATCAATTACATAGAAAAATTATATTCTTTTTATTTAAATAATTCTTCATTTTCCTTTCGTCGATGCTACCTTATCACTGTTGCAGATATATTTTTCATATACAAAGAGACATTTATACTTCATTTTTGAGATAAAATACAAAGAAAAAGCTCTGCTCTCACAATGGAGAATATTAAAATGAATTGCCTGAACTCTGAAAAAAAAATTATTTGCTTTATTTCAAGACCTTTAAGATACCATTTGGGTAGCTAACATCTTTTCATCAATGGTGTTTTTTCATACTAAAATGATAGCGAATATATTTTATTATTTAAAGAGATAATATTCAGTTTTGATACAAATCTAAATATGTGACACCTACTACTTAAAGAAAAATCTTTGCTTGCACGCATTTGAGAATTTTGATTTTGAATTACATGCAAGAACAAAACATTCACTTCTATCATATTTTAAAAGTTTTATTACCGTAAAATTCGGCGCATAACACCACATTGACGCACCAAGCTCACTTATACTTTCAAGCTGCAATTTTTCATTTTCAGGTTTGTTCAGCCTAATTTCAGCCTAATTTTTTTCTGCGCTCATCTTTTTTTATTTTTAAAGCTATCATTTTCATACCTGGCGTATAACGAATACCTGTAAATTTCGATCTTACTTTTTGTGTTAAAAGCGCTCGTTATTTTACGGTAAACATTTTTCACAAACTAGAATAGACTAATTTTCATATTTAAGTGATTATGTTTCTGGTCTAACTTGTGTGGCGCATTAAGACCAAAATAAAATCCGTATTTCTGATCTATTTTTTCATAATTTCCTCTTATATTTGAAAAAATAGATAAATTACCTGCATATAAATTAGCTTGTTCAGGGTCTTTTAAAAAACCTTTCTGGTAATTTAAACTTGTTCACTGTTTGATAAAAAATTTTCATATCTGGGAAATGAAATTTTTTTATCTCATCTAAAAAAAATTAAGTTACTTGCGTATTAATTCTATGCCATTGGTGACCTTTGGAAAATTTCAGCAATTTTTTGCTTGCATAAGAGAATGTTGCCATTACTTGCAAAATCTTTGTCAATCAATCTCTAGTATGCAATTAATCTTAGGTGGTAAATTGCTGGCATGAGGTTAATATGTAAACACCCAAATAAATAGTGGCTTTCTGAGAAAAGTTTAACCATACATTATATGCATTTATAATACTCATAACCTGACAAACCACACAAGAAACTTTTATCTAAAGGGAACATTAATATTAATTATAAATAAGAGAATTAAAGGGCCAGTTACAACTATAACACAATGTAACCTATATCCAAACTAGATCAATCAATGCCAACGACCTAAACGACAACGACAGTGCAATATACCTTTTACTTACGCCGTCACACACACACACACACACACACACACACACACACACACACACACACACACACACACACACACACACACACACACACCACACACACACACACACACACACACACCACACACACACACACACACACACACACACACACACACACACACAAATCAATTCATCTATACTATAGCCTATAATTCTAAGTTATCAACTCTTTCTATAACTAGTTTGTCGTCATCTCTCTCAACTGTTTTGAGAGCAGACTTTTATCGATAAAATTAAAGCTTTAGTTATATTTTCAGGTCTTCAATACATGTATTAATTTCGAAGTATAAACATAGTCTTTTTTCCTGGAAAAATAAAATTGAAAAAAAAGTCGAAAATAATACAAAGTTCTATAATAAAATTGAAAACTCTCACAGCTTGTCATCATTTAATGAAATTTAAAACTTTCATCTATTATATAACGAAGAATTTCAAAATAGATTTTTCTTCTATACATTTACTACATCGGGGTGTAAAAGTTGAAGAGAAAACATATTTTTACCGATTTAAAAATGCCTAAAAACATAAGATTATGAAACACTTGTTCTATGAAACGTTAAAAAAGGATTTTGGGTTCATCTAGAAGTCAGCTATGTTTCGGATCCCTATGATTATCGAACCAGAAACACACAGCAACGTAAAATAAGTCAAGCAGCTGTTAAACGTAAGGATATCGAATTAGACTCGATAAGATGCATCTGCAAATAGAAATCAGGTTTAAGAATAGATATTGGCAGGCACACGTACACAAAGAATCATGCGGAAACGTATTTTTAAAACTAGATTCAATAAGTCTAAATGAAACGAGTGCGCCAGCTGTTTAATGTATTTAATTGGATCTACGTGACAATTATACTCTCCAAATTTAAAATCATCACAAATTTTTAGAAATTAAGAGAACACTACAAAAAGATACATGGGAATATATAAGATACTTCTCATTTTTTAAAAACACGATACCACCACAGTACATCACACTTACATATATATGGGAATGCAAGAATTCTCTCAGTCACCTTGTAATATTTCACACACACACACACACACACACACACACACACACACACACACACCACACACACACACACACACACACACACACACACACACACCACACACACACACACACACACACACACACACACACACACACACACACACACATATATATATATATATATACAGAGAGAGAGGGATATATATAAATAGATATCTATTTATCAATATGTATCTATATCTATATATCTATCTATATTATACACACACATTCTCTCTCTCTTTCTACATACATATATGTTACCTTTAAACTGTGTATAATTCAGTTATTTCACAGAATAACTAGGTATTTCATGAAATAACTATACAAGTTAGTTAAAGTATATAAGGGGTCTCAGGGGTGTTAACTTTCTCTAGAGAGGGCTAAAAATATAAACAATATTCAAATATATATGACTCTTTCAAATTAAAACTAAGTAATTTTCGAATCTTTTAAATGTTATTTATAAAGGAATGGGGTTTCAGAAAAGTATAAAATGTTTAAAATATAATCATAAATTTAAAAATTAATAGTATATGAAAGTAAGAAATATTTCTATAAGAAATAGTAATTAAGTTTTACGTTGCGCATACTATTTTCTAAACAAGTAGTTTTAATTACAAACAATAAGTTGATTTATAAAGTTAAATGTATCCTTATTACACCGTAGTATTTTTAAATAAATAGAATAATAAATTATATTTTTTTTAAAATAAAAAAATTACATCTTCAAATTTTTTTTAAAAATTTCAATATTTTTCAAATATTTTGAAATACGAAAGATATATTATTCTTAAGTTACTAGGGTTTAGAGTATGATACATTTTATAATTCTATAAAGTTTTATACATCAAAGCCTGCTATTTCAGAAAATACAATAGCAAGCGCAATGCAAAAATTACTTAATATTTATTACAAAATTATTTCTTATTTGCATATGCTTATAATTTTTAAAATTATGATTATATTTAGAACATTTTACTCTTTTTTGAAATCATAATCTCTTATAAATAATGTGTAAAAGATTCGAATTATTAGATTCAATTTTAAAAAAGTGTACCTGTTTGAAAATTGTTTTTATTTTCACCCTTCGAGACAAAATTAACACTCCTGAGACCCCATATTAGATGGAAAATTTCATACTTTACCTAGTTATTCTATGAAATAACTAGGTACTTTATGAAATAACTAAGGATAGATCTTTTAAGTGAAAAATAAACAATTTCGAAGATATTTTATAAATTAATGGATCATAAATGCTAAAATCTCTCGAAAAATACCTTTTATCCCTTTTGCGGATAATTGATTAATAATAAGGGAAAGCAGATGATATAATTTATTTATTGATCCTATTGCTAACATTAGTTAAATAGAAAGGGGGGGGGAAATAATATGTATCAAAAATAGATTATATTTAAATATTATCAACAAAAATACATTCTGAGAAGAAAAACTGTTGCTTCAAAAAACATTGTGTAAACTTTTTAAAACAAATTTACAAGAGAATATTAATTTCAATTTTATGAGATTTTATTTCCCTTTTGATTTACTTTTCATTATTTATTAGAGCAAGGATTGATGAGAAGACACTTTGTATGTGTGTGTGTGGATTGCACTTTTTATTATATTTGAAACAAGCACACTTATATAGATATCATATACATATCTATATTTATATCTATATCTATGTATATACTTAAGCACTATAAATCTAACAAGCAAAACAACAAGCAAGAAAATTTGAAAACAGTTTAGGACAAAGTAAAATAGTCACGGTAATACATTAGGAAACTCTTAGCTCTAAGGCTAAGAATGCAAGGCTAAATATTGTTTTAAGGAGTCAACCTACTCATTTTTATCTGTATATATTACTCGGGGTTGAATTAAAATTTAGTAGAGGAAATATACGTTTAGAAATAATGATAAAAATATTTTGAATACTAAAATAGATTCGTAAAAATCTAGACCAATATTATCAAGAATATCGAGAAGTATATTAATTTAAAATCACTAAAATTAATTTGTAAAAACTCTAAATCAGCAGTTCTTAAACTGTGGGCCATGGATCCTTGAGGTCCGCAACGCGCCTTTCTACGGGATCCGCTGAGTCTCTCATGTAGCGTTGAGATTTCCCTCTTTAACAGACTCTAAAAAACCACGTGGAAAAATTGAAAGATGTACCATACTAGACTAGATTACCAAATTGCCCCCAATGAAAAGAAACTTTACTAGAACTTTATTTTGATCAAGAATATTAAGTCGGGGAAAGATGTTCAAAATCTTAGGGGGCCGCTACGTCACTATGATACATAAAAAAGGGCAGCGGCGAAAGAAAGCTTAAGAACTACTGCTCTAAATTACCATAGCTTAAGAATATCAAGAAGTAATTTGCTTACTTCACCACAACGAACGAAGTTAATGGTAACCGCAGAATTTTGTTTTTAAGAAATAATCAGTTCCCCGAAGTAGAAAATTCTTTTTAAACTGTTATTACTTCAAAAGTATTTAAATATTTTTGTCGCATATATACATATATATGTGAATAATAAAAGTAGTATTCCATTTTATTAAACCTTTTAAATCGCGAAAATATAATTTCTTCATGTTTATTTGAAAAATCCTATATTTTCACAACCATGTCAAGTTAAGATTCTTAGAATTAATTTGTGTGGCATCTTATTTTTTGGCTTATGTATTATATAAATAGAGAAATTCTGGAGGTCCACTTGGCATTCAAAACGGAGTAGCTTTCATTTTTTTTGTACATGGTGGTTTTTGGGGCAGAACCAGGATTCAACCCTCATCTTGGCTTGAAAATCGCTAGCCATAAGGTTAAGCTCATGGCCGCTCGACTATTGCAGCCGCTTTCAATCTGATAACCAAGATAATATTAAAAATATATGGAAAATAAGCAAAAAATACGCTGTCTGACAAAAAAGACCCCCTGCCCCCATTTTTTGAATTATATTTTAGAAGTAGCTAAGTTGGTTTTTAAAGTATGACACATTTCGTTAAATCAATGCCAATTTTATTGAAACTGATTAAAAATATTAAAGATTCTTTCAACGAAGTATTGAAATTTTTATAAAAAATAACTTTTATTTTTAAAATGCACATTTAATACATATGATTTGATTCTTCATTTTTAATATATTTTTCTTAGTACATATATAACAAGTCTTTAAATTTCTCGGAAATTTTAATTTAAACATCTGCAACTCTTATTCATCTTTCTCGCTATTGTTACCTTAAGTACTTTATATTAAATTTGTTCATCCAAAAAAAAAAAGATTCACTTTTTCAGAAATTTTTTGTAAAATATCTATATTTTTGTTCCAACCCTAAGCTTTACTTTGACTGAGTTTTTGAAACTGCAAAATATCACAAGTGACTATGATAAGTGTCCTGACCTTATAAACCTTTTTGTTCTGATATGAAACAGTTTCTCATAAACAGCGGCGAATCTGATAGTGTAAACTCTGATAAAAATAAGTTACTTACAGTCTGTTTCGAACGCTGTTACTCCTCAATATTAAGCTTTAATATAAGAAACAGATCATAATAAAAAATAAAATCAGCATATTGATTTGAAATGATTAAATGCAATACATTTTCTAGAATATATATATATATAAGAAATTGCCGTGTGAATTCCCAATTTAATTAAGATATTGATGATTTTGTGGTAGTCGATTTTGTATACATATTCGTCTTTTCAAAGAATGATTTTTTTCTGTGCAATGTTATCCATAAAGTTATTCCGAAGGCTTTAGAATGCTATAAAAGGACCTTGGAAGTGTTTGCGAAGGATTTACTTATATCAGAGAATTTGCTTGCTTATTCCTTTACTCCCCTCCCCCAATACATCATATACCCGAGCCTACGTAGAAAACGGAGGCATTGGGGAGCGCATTCCGTAACTTTTAATAGGCAGTAAATGGATTATTTATAAGCCATACAAATTATCAAGATTAGTGTTAATTTTTGTTTATTATTTTGTATACTCGTATGACAAGCCCATGGGGTTTGGTAATTATTAAACTTTTTCTTAACTTAGTATAGTTAAATTAATTATGAAATACATTGTGCATTACTGATGCATTTACAAGTGTATTATATCAGTGTAAATTTTAATTTTATTTTTCATTACGTCAGAATGTATTTTGTTTTTTTACTTTCAGTAAAATAAAAAATAAAAATTAAATAACCTTTTGTTTTTGGCCCCCTAGGGAGGAGTGCCCCACAGTTTGAGAAACACTGACGTACAATTATGCATGAATTTGAGTTTATTCGAAAAACAAATATTTTAAAATTTATTACTACAAAAAAAAAAAAAAAAAACATGAGTATTTTAAGGAATACAATATCTTGTACCATAAAGTTTTGTATGCTTAATTACCTTAATTTATACTTCGTTTAAAGTTTATTTTTTACAACACTGACGCGTGAGTGTTTGTCATAAACTGAATTTCATATTTCCTTTTACTTTTAATAGGAATAAATTAATTTAAAAACATTAAGCTTTAAAGTAAGATCTAAATCTTACAAAAATTGCTCGCTTGAACAATGTTAAGTTTACAGTCAATGTAAAATGTGAATGAATTAATATGAAAATGCATTTTTTTATAGTTAAAAGCTCTTAAGTGGTATTGCAAAAAAACAAAACAAAACAAAAAATTAATTTATTATGAAAATATTAAAGCTAAGCAAAAAAATAAAAATTTTTTTTTAAAAAAAATGGATATTTATTATTCGTATTCAATGCATGAAATTTTAAATAGAATGAAATTTACAAAATTTTTAATTAAAAAGTACTTATTACGAGATTAAATACACCAAATTAAATAAGATATAGATTAAAATAATAGAAAAAACTAATGAAAAACGTTACCTTTAATGGTTACATAAATAAAAAAGTTGTATAAATAAAAATATAAAGAAGCAATTAAAACGGCAATTATATTAAAGTTAAAATACCAATTGTTAATAATTTTTATTCTGTAATGTTAAAAACAAAACACGTATATATTAATCAGAGTCTTAGCTTACAAATTTTAATTCTTATAACTGTTCATGATTTTTACAAAAAGAAAACAAATACTGATTAAAAGTGAAATTCCTTAATGAATTTATCACATTTATCAACCAAAGTGAATGCTGACTTGAATTTAACTGATCAAAATTCTATTTACTTTAAAACAATTTAACTTCCATGCCATCGATCTAACAGGAAAAAAAATGTTTCAAATTAAACACTCAACAAAACCCTTTTATTTGGCTACAACAATGTGAAAATGTACAGGAAAAAGTGCACAGATGAGATAATTTAGAATTTGTTCTGATGAAAAAGAGCTGACTGTGATTTAGTTGTAACCTTATCGTAACTCATACACCTAGCTTGAAGTCAGACCTACAGACATCTGCTTTTAACAAAACAATGGGAAATGAACAGACTGCAGTTGCCTTACGCCAATTGTTCAGTATATTTTGTCGATATTTTAACACGTGCGCAAACTATGCATCATTTATTAAGTTATGAAAACAATTTTTATAGAAAGAGCAAGTAAAGTTTTGTATAGTTTAACATAAAGATAAGAAAATTTATGGTTCTTTTGTCTTTTTTACAGTGGAACTTGCAAAACAATAGCTCAATTAACCATGACCTGTCAAATGACAAAAACAACTATCAAAAATCGATAAATAAAATAATCATTCCAGCCAGGGGGCAATTAAAATATTTGCATTGATTTAAAAACTTTTATAACTTAGCATTAAAGTTTATATGAAATGTACTAATGAATCACAGAGATTTTAGATGAAATAATAATTAGTAAAAAAATCATATTGTTTGCACGAATTCTTAAACATACTTTAAGAAAAAATATAGTGCTATTTTAAAAACTTCTAAAGAGAATATTAAAATACGTAACTTATCGATAAGCATACTGTATTTGAAAGTCCTTTACACCCAATACATTTCCAAAGAAAATTTCGATGTTTATAAATGAGCTGCAAATTTTTTTAATTAAATCTAACAGAGCAAAACACTTATATATCGCTTATTTAATGAAAATACTGTTAAAATTTTCCATTTATATTAAAAAATAACCAAAATCTTACTAAAAATAACGATCTTTAGAAGATTAATACTTGCCTTTGAACTTCAGTGTGATTATAAAATAATTTTATAATTTCGTCAGAATCAATCGCGAGATTTTTCAGAAAAATGAATGAATTAGTATAGGAAATATTTCTTAATTTTTTTTATAATATTGCTTCGCAAATTAGTCACCAAATTACTGAATTTGTTCGTTTTTGAATGTTTAAATACTTTTAGCACTTCCTATTTGCACTATATTACTACTTTGCTTCAAAACTATTTACTTACTTTCAAAACAGTTCATTTTACTAAGGGTAGAAAGCGTTTCACACATGTTCCCATTTTTATTCCGAAATTTCTAGAAAAAACTTCCAAGAAGAGTTGGATAAATGCAAAACTAATTTTGGCAGAAAAGGATAGCTTTTTTTATTTAAATTAAGAAAATAATTCATATACAGCAAATTAATTCATAGATTTTGTCAGTGAAAATAATTTCATTCTTTTTAAATTCGTAAAAGTGAATTACAATTGCAGCGCATGAATATGATTTGCGATTCAATACATGCTTACAGATTTAAAACACGCTTTATTTTCGTAATTGGAATTTATAACCAACAATGTGTGTGAATAAGATTAATTGAACAAAATAACATTTTAATGTGCTTCTAATTAGTAAAATATAATAAATGAAATAAAAATTCCTTAGTTTCACAAGGGAAATAAATTATTTAATAAGTTAAAAATTTGTATTTCCACAGATACAATTCTTTTTTATTATATAAATAATCTTAGAATGACTTTTTTTTCTATACACACATAGTTTAATTTCATTCTACCTGTGCTTGGGTTTTGAGGTGAAAGAAAAATTTTCTCTCATTCCAGTTATATTTATGAGACCTCTTTCAAACTCTAATTAAACAGACCTCATTTTTACGGCATTCAGGGAGAAAAGCTTCCATTTTTAATAACTGATATGGGCATCTTCAAAAACAAGGTGTCCTTGCTCTTCATATTTACAAATTGTGTCAGCTCACTGTGCTAGATTTAGATAATTCTAACACTTATGGTCTCTCTCATAATGGTAAAATACTTCCATATCAATAAAAATGAAGTAATCGGAGTGTTATATAAAAAAATCAGAGTTATGTATTAATGATTTTTGAGATACTTGCTAAGTATGATACTTTTGACCGATATACCTTGTTATGATATTCTGTGAGGGGAAAAAAGGGTATAGTAAGTAGTAGGAAAGCGCAAACTAAGGTGCCAAAACAACAATGATTATAGTGTGCGGGGGTGTGTCATGCGTTACAAATTAACGAGATGCCTTGTACATGAAATTGAAAAGTCTGGCATTCGCTCTGTGTTTCGGCTTCTTATTCTGTTTTCTGCCAAGGTTATTTTAGATTTGGCAGTAAAAACGAAATACATTTGGGACCTTGTTCTGGAAAGCAAATATATGTATCTATTAATAGTAAAACTGTGAACTTGACGGCCGAAATTGTGTCATGATTGTGTTTGCATTGAGATGAAGGATTGGAGAATTTCACATTTTAGTCACAACTGCAGCTGTCTCGTCATACTAAAAATTCGAGTTTTTTTCCTTGGAAAAATACCACTAACAAGCTGAAAAAAAATCAAGCTTTTTTATTTGTTTCTAAGGTATTTGAAAGAATTTCCAGAAACTGGATGCATTTTTTTTTAAATCGGAGCTTTATATATATTAAATTTCTATTTAATATTTACCTTGAATCATGCACGTGTATATGTATATATATACATATAAATATACATTAGTGTCCTAAATTAAGTTAACAAACTAACAAATGCAATATCTTGAAAAAAAATTAATTAGCTTAATGCAAATTGATTTTGTACACGTCAAATTATAAAGCAGACAATAGAAACAAAAAACCCCGCAAGGGTTACTTGCAACGTGATATGCAAATAAGAGCAACATTGGTGTAAACAAGATACATCACAAAGCCAGACTAGTAGGACTACTTAGGGGTGTGGCCATCTCATACAGCTGTAGAAGCATCGCACTGTGACTTCATACAATTAACACGATGGTGTTAATAAGCAATTGTAGCAGCAAATCTTATTCTTCAAAAAGTGACCATTTTAAAGCCTTAAAGGCCCAGAGAGGAAGTTGGCACGTGCAAAAGCTGTTTTTAAAGAATCCCAAATGTTCTCTATAGCACTGAGGACTAGTGAACTCGCAGGCCACAACGTACGATGAATATTGTTTTCCTCCAGATAATCATCGAGAAGTGCAGCTTAGTGAGATCGGACTTTATCGCACATGAAAAATAGTTGGGTTCCTCAGACACGCGCCACTCATACGGTTTGAGAATCTCATCTCTATAGCATAGTGCTATTACTATACAAACCGGGAAGATGTGCAATGGTAAGGAGACGTTCACCGTGATCCTTCCCCATTCAAGGTTTCCACTGCTACTAAAGTGGTGGATTTATCGGACTTCACCAGACTCACTTCACTCAACAGACGATAACTTTACTAGACTCACTCCAGATGAAAATTCGTCAAGAACCACTTTGTGTGCTGAAGACGACTCGTTACTGGAACGAACACGAGCCCAGTCTTGCTCTGCCCAAGAATGGGTGTTCCTGGATCCATGGCAGATGACCTCTTTTGTAATATTTAGTGTGGGGGACTCACACCACTGGTCACAAGGTTTAAGGGGCCCTCTCAGTTTGCAATCTGTCTAAACTCAGTTGATTTTTACGAATTGTAATACCCTACGACACAGAGCTGTATTTATCAATGACTATCTGGAGGAAGAGAATATTCAATGTATGCTGTGTTCTTTGAGGCCACTGGTCCGTAATTCTATAGAGAAACTTTAAGATGTACAAGTACACTCATGTCCATAAATTAAGGATAATTCAGAATCACACAGAAATTGAACTTTAAAATAAAAATAAAAACCTGTAGAATTATCACACACATCTTGAAGAAGAATATGCAAATTACAGGAAACCACCAGATGGCGCGGATAGTACGTCACAATGACGAGAGTGTAAGAGAGGGGTACATAAGGAATGGTGGCAAACAAGTAAAATTGTTCACAAGCGCTTTAAAAGCCTTTCAGTGCAATCACCGCATAGTTATGGCACAAAGGAAGCATTTGGATGATTTTTTACGTGGAAGAATTATAGGACGACTGGAATGTGGACGTACCCAGCTTGAAGTATCCGAGGAACTTGGAATCACCCAGAGTGTCATCTCCAGGCTTTGGCAACGATTCCAAGATGATGGTAATGTGAGTAGATGTTACAGCACAGGTCGCCCCCGGGTTACAACGCCGAATGAGGACCGGTATTTGGCAGTTACTGCCAAAAGAAACAGACGGAGCACAGCATCAGACCTGTCTCGTCAGCTCTCTTCAGCTACCGGTACGACAGTTTCAAGTCAGACCGTGTACAGACGCTCAGGTCACATTGGTCTATATGCTCGTAGGCCTGTCAGATGTGTTCCCCTTACCGCAACTCACTGTCGCCTGCGATTAGCCTGGAGTAGAGAGCATGCATTGTAGGCACCACAACAGTGGTCATGTGTGATGTTTTCCGACGAGTCCAGGTTTAGTTTGCAGTCTGATTCTCACCGGACTTTCGTTTGGAGAGCGTCAGGTACCCATTACCACCAAGAGAACACCATTGAACGACATCGTTACGGTGGTGCAGGATGGCTCGTTTGGGGAGGAATTATTTTTGGTTCCTGAACTGACCTGCATGTTCAGAGTGTAACGATGACAGGCCACATCTATCGGGATGTCATTCTGGGACAACATGTACGTTTGTTTCGGGGCGCCATGGGTGCTGAATTTCTGTTTATGGATGACAACGCCCGTCCTCACCGTGCAAACATTGTAGACGAATGCCTTCAATCGGAGGATATCACCCGTATGGATTGGCCAGCATACTCACCGGACTTGAATCCAATAGAGCATGTGTGGGATATGCTTGGCCGACGAATTGCAGCCCGTCAACCCCCTCCCACCTGTCTACCGGAACTTCGGAGGGCATTGCTTGATGAGTGGTGTAATATTCCCCAAGATCAAATTGATAATTTGATACTCAGCATGCGTAGGCGTTGTATTGCATCGTCCGGGAGACATACTCCGTATTAACCATCAAACTAACCATGTCATACTGTTTTTTGTAAATAGGTTCTTTTTTTGAAATTTGCTCCAGGGAGTAAAAATCGCAATTTTTATTAATTATGTCAAACATATAGCATCTTTTTTGCTCTTTACCTTTTGTTTAATAAATTGACTTTACAAATAAGTCAAATTTGTTTTGCTTCTGTCTCTTTCTTTGCCTGAACTTCCTTATCCTTAATTTATGGACATGAGTGTAAGATCTATTACATGCCATCAAAATGATCCTTTCTAGAAGAATAGTTCACAATCGTTAATCAACACCCTCATTAACAGTATGAGGGACAGTTGTGATTTTTGTAAAGCTGTACGAAGTGGACACATTTCATTAATCCTACCAGTCTAGCATTGTGATGCATCCTGTTTTAATTATTGTCGCAATCGATAAATGAATGTATATATAAGAAATCTCTGTCTCTAAAATACTAATAAGACTGGTCATTTGTTATACATGTAGATTATACGCAACCTTTTAAAGGAACTTCCTTGACATTAAATGCGTAATTACGGAAATTTCGCTTCGTTGCGGATAAATGATTTGAATGCGAATTTTTTTATAATTTTTTATTCTGGATGATTGGTTTAGCAGATATGATATCTAATTCGTTTCCGAAAACTTTTTCAAAAAATCCTTTTCGTCTCATCAAATCCAGCTTGTTTTTTTTAAAATTCTTATAACTAATTATATGTGTTCAAATTAACTTCCTTGTCTTGAGAATAGCGTAAAATTCGTAAAAAGGGAAGATATATACTAACTACAATTCTTTCTATGCTCATATCGGTAAATTTTGTTATTTCAATTACTATTTCTAATTTTATGTATTTGATAAACACATTTATTTTTTTTCGCAGCATAAATTCCTTATTCAAGATTGATCTTCGAACATCAAGCTAGAATACTTCTTTGTATTTTCTTTTGTTTTTTAATAGGGGGCATGTGACATATATATATATAAAAATTCGACTACTTTATCTGCTGTATTATCAGTGAATGAGTTTAACACTGAATGGAAAATGAGGAAAAAATACGGGAAGAGTTTCAAAAATATTTAGCTAATACTTAAAAAAAAAAAGATTTTGAGACCTGACCTAAACTTTTTTCAAAGTTTTTATTTATTACCTGTTCTATAATTTTCTTCCTGTAACTTTGCTTTTATATGATCGTGTAACAAAATTATTATCCTGCCTTGAATTCCACTTTAGTTATATTTTACTATTTTGGGAAAACGGTATTGGGCACGCGCATGCATGACTTCGACAATCATCGCCATAATATTTCTTTTAATAATTTTATCCCAGGTATATGAACTTTTAAAAGAAAATGAATCGATTTTTTAAAAGATTTGTAAGGAGAGATTACATAATTTCAAATCCTATACATGGATAAAAATCCTTTTTTTGTGTACATAAATTTTTACGTTAATTACAGTTTATTTTTTATTTTGGCGTTCACATTTTTATAAAATAAAAGTGATGTATTGTCTAATTTAATAAGTGATTTATATATTCAACATTTTATTTTATTTTTTGCGGTCACAAAATCCATTTATTCATTAGTATAGTAATATTTAATTTGTAATCTCTAATCTAATTAAAATTCGTGATTTTTCAATGACATGTTGCTAAACATTATGTAAAGAAAACAAAAAACAAAACAACAATATATATATTTTTCTCATCTTTTATTAATAGGATTTCATTTTAAAGTAAAAAAATATACCAGGGATTTTCTTTCAGTTTTGGCCATTATAAAGATCTGAATTGGATGTTCTATAGCTTTCATATATGTTTTGATTATTTGAATTTCATAACGTAAGATCTAAGAAGATCGAAATTATGTAATTTAACTTTTCATGTAGTTTTAAGAAATATCTCTGGTCAATAAAGAACATAACTAGTGTAAATTCCCAATTATTTGTAATTCTGTTCTTGAATTTCAACGTCATTTCTAAGCGGAGTTTTAAGCTTTCCTTTTCAATTTATTCTTTGTTATAATTTGTTTTTTCCTTTATTCGTTGGTGTTAAGCACGCAAAAGTAAAAGCAGCTGCGAATTTTCAATTGTAAAAATCTTTGTCTTCTTAAGACGTGGGTTTTCTTAGAGGTTTTGGGCTATTTCTTAGATGCTATTACCATTATTAAACATCTAAATTATTTTTCTGATATTTCATCTAAAACACAGATTCCAAATCTCTTCGCGGCCACCACACGATTTATAAGAAAAAAAAACTATTTCCCTCTTTTTTATAAATATTCACCATTAAGCAATTTAATATTTTTTATGTAAATAAAAACTTTCAATAAAGATTTTACAGCCTGCTACATTAAGTATTTTTTCTAGTTTATGAAAACAGGATAAAATTTCGTCTTTAAGTACAAATTCCTTTTAATCAAATGCTTCTGTAGTTCAGAAGACTTCATTTCTTCACGTGAAAATATTTTGTGGTTAGTAGAAAAGACTGAGTAAAAATTTTTTTAAAAACTGCCACATATTTCAATATTTACTATTGTACTGTAGAGATCTGTGTGTTTGCGATGAGATGGAGTAATACAATTTGCTATATATTAGCAAAATAAAAAAATCTACTTTAAAAAATAATTCATTTTTATATCACATCTATTACCTACACATTCGACTAATAATTTTTGGTAAAGTACACAAGCCGTAGTCTCATTATATGGCTTCCTTAAAAGTCTTTAACCCCCACATTGTAAGTAGCATTGCTCATTTTGGCAATATATGATCTAAAGCTATGGAGAAGCAAAAAAAAAAAAAAAAAAATGGAATGATTTTTAAAATAAATCATTGATTAGAAATCTTGAATTATGTTATCGTAAAATATGTGTTAACTCTTCAAACGCTACAAAAAGTGTTACATTTCCTATCAAAAATAAGTAATATAAGTTCAAAATAAGGAAAAAAAAAAGTAAAAAAGTAATCACACTCTACCAAAAATAAATAATACTTAGGACAAGGAAGCATTAATTTACCTTGTGGAACGAAATTATATTTAAAATTTGTAAATATTTGAATCATGTATGATTAGTAATTATTTCAACTTTTTAGGTAATTCTAGGCACAGAAGTTGTAATCACGTTTTGAAATTTTCTGAAAAATTCACCTGAATATTCCCATAAACTTTTAACGAATTTTCCATTTTTTTTATTTTGCTAAGGAACTTGAAAAGGAAAAAAAAGTTATTTACAAACCTTGGTTACTCTTTTACGGAATATATATCAAATGATACAGCATTCTTCTATTTTATACTTAGTAATTTCATCGAGAAGATATTAAATTTGCTTATCTAGAACTAAAATTAAGTATTGTATAATATATTTTCTAATTGTCAAAACAAATACATTTTTAATAAAGTGTTTTCCCTACCTTGACTTCGTAACATTTTCTGTGACTACAGTGTTCAGCAACGATAAGGACTGAGTTAAAAAAAGGAGGGAAGGCATTGCTTGTTCAATTTATGCAAAAAATTCCAATGCACATTTAGTTAAGACAATAATATGTTCTGTAACTTTTAGAGTGGGCAGTTTTAAGTCCCTCTCATACTTATCTTTCTATTTCTTACGTGGCCGCGGTAGCCAAGTGGTCTGGGCATCGGATCATGGCTAGCGTGTCATGAGTTTGATCCCAGTACCACTAAAGACCCGCCGTGTAGGTGAGCGATGCACGTTAAATCTGTCGAGAGCTCAAACGCCCGTTGGTGTGGTGTGGTAGTTAGAAGAAGGGGGTGGCAGCTCAGGTGTCGTTCGTGTCACTTGACCATGGTTCATAATTACGCGGACCGTTGCCAAAAGCCCTCATGTTGCTAAGACAGTGCGACGTTAATATTCACTTACTCATTCTATTTCTTACATCGTAGCCTAGGTAATATTCTATTCCATAGGTTCCCAAACTTTTTAGCCTCATAGACCCCTTGACAGGTTTTTCAGTTTGGGGTAGACCCCCTACTTACCTAATATCAAATTTATGCAAACTTATCAAATTAAATGTGTTTTTGACAAATGATACAGAGCTATTTACTTTAAAAAATTAAAATTTTTAACTGTAGGGAAGTATAGAAGAGTTTAAAACTTAAGAAAACACAGTTAGTTAATTTAATTAGTTAATTTATATTAAAATTTAATTAATGTATAAAATAACTGAGAACAACAAACAAAAGCTTTTAGAGGGAGGGAGGAATCTGAAGATGTAATAATAAATTTCAACATTTGGCATCAATCTTACCAGATTTTAGCACTAAATATATCTCCTCGGTTAACAGTGTCCAGTATTTTGTTCTTTCTTTTTTGTTTTGAAAATTGACAAGTGCACTGAAACTCCTTCTCAATCGGAAAAAAAATTTAAAACTTTATCAAGATATTCCATAATATGGAATAAATAACAGGTATATCTTTTTAAAGCTAAAATTCTTGACATCGTTTCTAAACTTTACTTTAAGATCTTTGTTAGTGCATATTCCTAGAGCTTAATTCTTATAATCTGACATTTTTTTTCAAAGTGACCATATAAATTCACTGTCTACTGTGATACTACGATAGTCAAAACATTCTCAAACCTAGTTTCAAAATCTAAGAAAAAGGCATTTAAATGTTGGCGACGTCCAAAATTATGCTCCTTTAGCTTAATGCTGGCAAGAAATGCTGAAATCGAATTTGTTTTAATAAAATTTATGCTGTCACCTTGTAACTGCAATTAATCCTCATTAAATTTAGTAAATAAAACTGTTAAAAGGAAATTTAATTATGTGGAAACTAGACTTACCTATTTAATATTCGTCCCAATCTGGTTTGAAGAGAGCCACTATCGTAGACCCCCGTTTACACCTCATTGACCCCCAAATTATTTTTTGGCTGTCGTGGACCCCTTGCAGATCGTTATAGAACCCTGGGGATCTATATAGACCACTTTGGGAATCACTGGTCTATTCCAACGAAGGTCAAATTTTTAAAAAATTTTAGTTAATTAAATTTAATTAATGAAATTATATTTGAAAAAAACTGTATGAGCATCAAGTGCATCAACAACAAGTTTAAAAAAATTAATTTTAAGCCACAAGAAAAAAAATCGCCAGAAACATTTACTGGCTCCATCTGTTGGTACTAGTTCTAACCTCGTCGGAAATAACGCAAAATAAATTTAAAATTAAAAAACAAAATTTAATTGATGAATTAATATTTGAAAAAATTGTATTAACATCAAGTGTGCCATCCACTACAAGTTTAAAAAAATGCATTTCAACTTCAGTTGAAGAATAAAAATTATTTTATTAGCGATTGAAAATTTGAACAAAATTTATATATAAACATATATATAGGGAGAACGGTGAATTAGAAGTAAGAATTGAAAAAAAAAACATTTTTAAAACAGGATCTGAAATTGAATTTGAAACGCATTTTTTGGTAAAAAGAAATTTAAATGAATTCAAAATTTTTTCTTATGCATTTACGAGAAAATATTCTTAATTCCCTTTATTTTTCGTTTAATTTTCTTAAGCAAGCTTGTGTATTCTAAATAACACTTTGTACGTAAATTTTAAAAGATGATTCTAGTAAAAAGTTTAGATTACGTTCTTGATGCCACATTCATAGATTTTGAGTTATCCATTTTGCAGTTCGATATCTTTTTTCTTCTTCAATTTGGAATTTACTAAACCGAAATTATTTAAAAAAATTTGTAAAAAATAATACAGTTGGTTAAAAGTTATTAGTCCACCTTCGGTAATAAACTGGCTTATCATAAGCCATTCAATTTGGTATTCAATTAAAAATTTCGATAATTAGAACAACGTTAGAAAATGCCACCCCTCTGGTATAGTGGTTAGCGACACTGACTTCTGTGCCATATGACCTGGGTTCGAATCCCAGAGAAGGCATAGATGTTTGTAAAGGAATAGTGCCCCTTCGCGGCATGGGGTACTCTATAAATAGCCGTTAAGCCGCAAGTCCTCTCGTGAGGTTGGTGGAAGGGAAAGAGAGATGGGAGGCCCTAACCCCAGGGATTCCTCTCAAAATTGGGGTGGAAACGAGCCAATATGTACTGTCCCCTGCATGGTGCTCAACACTACGGCTAACGACAGGCGTACAATCCAGCCTTTTGCCATGAGGAATTTTGTGGACCTCGATCTGGCACATGCCGATCAGGTGGCATTAGTTACAACAACAACACGTTAAAAAACAACTCTAATGTAAGTAAGATTTACTTTGAATGAACTTTTTTACACGGTATGGGTAATGATGGCCAAGCTGCTTTAAGACTTGTTTCATAATCATCCGATCTTGCCTACATTCGTACACTTTGATCTTTCAAAGCCCTTTATTGCAGACGATAAAGGGTTTGCTGCAGCAGTAATTGCTGCCAGTATCTTTGCACAACCGCGTCTGTACGGTTCAGGTGGCGGCTTATGGTTCTATATAAAATTAGCTTCATGCATCCCGACTATGTGATCTCGTTCAGAATCGTTCAAATGGCTGTAATGATATTATTTTGTTGTTTGTATCTCTAGGGAACTAAAACCCAACATCTAGAAATAGCACTCATGGTTCTTACCTGTTTTATACACTGAAGTGCCACTGAATCAGGGATACCTACCTAATAACGAGTTGGGTCTCCTCTGGCCATGATAACGGCCACCACACAACGAGGCATAAATTTAACAAGTTTTTGGAAACGTTCCACGCGAATGACTTGGCGAATATTGGGTTAAGCTGTCCATAATTCAGTTCGGTTCGTGGGTGCAGTGTGACGACCTTTCACGCCATGTTCTAAAACTTCCCAAAGATGCTGAATAAAATCCAATCCTGGGCTTCTAGACGACCCATTATGACAGAAAAGTCAGAGGAATGCTCATCCCACCAGCCAGTAGGCAACCAGGACTTGCGATGGGTACAGTTGCTTCGCTGGAAAACTCCATTACTTTGCGGATAACAGAACAGCATAAATGGATAGAGAGGATCATACGCACTGAATTGCATTGAAGGAGGTTGGTACACGTACCGAAGATCCCAGACAATGCCACGAAAAAATACCCCAGACCATGATTGAGCCACCATGCCCTTGTACAGAGTCAACTTGGCATGCAGGATCTATGGCTTCATGAGCCTGGGCCATATTCTCTGCCTCCCGTTGGTGTTAAGTAGTCGGAATCGAGACTCATTACTCCATGCTACTCGTTTCCAGTTCTTACACTACAGTCTCTGTACTCCCTTGCCCAGGCAAGACGTGCAGCCCGATGGAGAGCATTGAGGAATATTACTCTCGTAGGTCAACGGCTCTCGAAACCCATATGGTAAAGCGAGCGCTGCACATTCCGTTTACTGAGTGTACGATTAGTGACGTCATTCAACTAGGTGGTAATTTGAGCTAATGTCTGGCTTCGCTAGCTACGTACAATACGCTTGAGCCGTCTTCACTACGCACAGGCTTTTTGTCCTTTGCAGTTTGCCCGATTGCTAGTTTTTTGTCCACCATCCATGTATTCTTGGTATACTCTTGACACTGTCGACTTTAAAAATCCTAGCTGTCTGACGATTTGGGAAATTGAATGCTCCATGCGCCACGCACCTAAAATTTATCCGCAATCGATGACGTCTAAATCAGGCAGTTTACCCATACAAGTAATTCCCCTAACTAATTCAAAACAACCACAATGCGCGCTATATATGCAGTTACCACAGCACCCTCACTTGCGCATAAATGATGCGCAAGAGAGAGAGAGAGAGAGTGAATATTAACGTCGCACTGTTCAACTATACACGAGTGCTTTTGGCGACGAACCTCGTAATTTTGAACCATGGTCAAGTGACGAGAACGACACCAGAGCCTCTCCTAACTACCACACCAACGGGAGGACGTTTGAGCTCTCGACATATTTAATGTGAATCGCTTCCCTACACGGTGGGTCTTTAGTGGTGCTGGGCTCGAACTCATGACATGACATGCCAGCCACGATCCGATACCTTGACCACTGGGCTACCACGGCCTCTAAGCAATATAATTTGAAGTTAGCTTATAAAACTCTCTACAATTCGTACACTCACTATCATATAGTCTTATAGCAAACAGGTTGGAGCTTACATGTTTTGTGTTGTATTGTCTCTGCATGTCACCCCTGTAACGTAGCTGCTTTGATGACCATCTGTCGGCCATCCCTTCCTTGGACCCTTCTTCATGCGTCGGACTGGACAGTACCTGTGGAAACCGATAGTAGATTTTTAACGATAACAAGGTTTTTTTTTTTTGTCAAAAAAGATTAATTATGTGCAGTATGTATTCTTTTAAATTGTTTTAATACATAAATGCATTCTTTTTATACAGGATTTTTAACTTCTGTATAGTATTTATACTGTATACAGTATGGGCTTTTTAAAAATACTTTAAAATAATCTTACACATATGTACAATTGTAGTATTATTACATATTTGGTCATGCATCGCACCCCTACACGGCGGGTCTTCATAAATGATGCGCAGCGTTACGCAATTTGCATAACGCTATCCCTAATTCAGTGGCACTTGAGTGTATATAATATATATATGCTGGTTGTTAAATAGAAACATGAGCTGTGGTTTCTTAAAAATTAAATTAAAATGCTGTGATTTAAAATTAGATCATTTGAGTATTTGTTGTTGAAGAACTTGCGTGAGGAGTTTCGAGATAATTGGATTAATTTTAGGTTTTTTTAAAAGGGGTGTTTATTCTATGTTTTTGATGTACAATCAAAATAAAAATAAAATCACGAAATTTCTTATTTAAGAAGCTGTAATTTTATTTTTATGGATAGCCGAGTCTTATTAATGTTCATATAAAATAACATTGATTAAAATTAAAAAACGTAACCAATTAATGAGTTTAACTATGAATAGTTTCTTTGTTTTTCGCACAAGATATTTCTCATTCTAAAGAATCAAGTGATGAAAGCATAGGTTATATTTTTATAGCTTGTTTCAAGATCTCTTATTTTTCCATTAATAACAAGGAAGAAAAAAATGCATTAAAGGTCACGAAGTTCTTCGGTAAAGGCTAAAATTCTGATCTTCAATATGTGTTTATTTTACCGGTTCAAAGCACTTGGAATGCTGTTTACAAACACGGAAGTCGAGATATCAAACCGCTGGCAGTGCCTCAAAATAGTAAAAAGAGAAATGAAGGAATAAGTATTTTTTAATCATTTTCTTACATGATTAAATCTTAAAATTAATAAAGAACTTGGAATTTGGCAAGCTTTCCAAGAATCCAAAAGTTGAATAACATGTTCATATTTATTTCAAATCCAAGAAAAACATTTTGGTTTTGCAAAGGAGTGTTATATTACTTTTGATACTTTTTTTTTTGTTAGTAATTATCTTTTAAAACTCCACATTTTATAATTTCAGATATCAGGGAGAGAATGACATCATAAAACTATCAATTTTCATCGTTCTAATCTAGAACCAGCTTCGATTTCTACCGATTTTGAAAGGATGAAAATGGATACGACCGACTTAGAATTTTTGAGATGTATCAGCAATGAAGATCAACCTCGAGTTTTTATGGTCGCAGTAGACAAGTGGTCATGGTCGCGAGTTTGAGGCACGCATTGTTTCAGTTCAATAATAAGTTCGAGTTTTGATTCCACTAAAGATTCATCGTGAACGAGGCTGAACGCACCTTAAATTTATCAGAGATGAAAGCTTTCACGTTGGTGTAAAATGCGAAAATTTGGAGGGTAGTGAGCTACATAGTGGCGTAACGGAGAATATTAGGACTCCCCCCCCCCCCTGCAAAGTCAGGTTTTGCCATTAATATTTTATAAATTGGTTAAATATATTCATGACGTCAATCAAGCTTTGGGCCCCCTAGAATCCTGTCCCCGCCCGCGGTGCGGGGATTGTGTGAGTATACGTAACATCACTGTTGCTACATCAAATGTCATCTTCGCCTGTTCACTGTGGCTTAAAATTACGAGATGCTTAACCCTTAATACTGCTTTTGCTTCTAAATGAGACGATAATAGTACTGCTCTGGTTGCAAATTTGCCCTGACATCATTCCTGTAATCTATTATGTAAAATAATCTCCTGATCCCGAATATGACCCCTATTTTGCATAATCATATGCCGTTTTTTCAGGATACCCATCCCCATCCTATTTTATCAATATTTGGTTATTTTATGGCAATATTTTTCGTTTGGAGAGGGGGAATGATTTGAACAGTTAAATGTCTTCTGAGGGCTTCAAAGGTAAAAATTTCTAAAGCATGAAAATTTGCGGCCAGGGAGGAGGGAGATTTTCCTCCTTCAATTAAAATAACCAATAAAAATAATGGGTTGTTCTGTTTTTTTTTTTTTTTTTTTTTTGCTATTTTTTTCTCTTATTACGCATTCCAGTTTCCAGCCTTTACCTCTTTTCTTGACTCTTAAACACTTAAAGTAATAATATATATATAGCAACAATTTTGGTTAAAAGCAGGTGAGGTGGGACAGTTCCCGAAGTCCTTGCAGGATATTTCAGATTCAATGTACAGAGGGGCCGTTCTAACTCCCCACGCTTCGCGTTTTGAGCATTATATCTCCTGTTTTGACTCGTTTTCAGCTTATCACTGTAGTTATGTATTGTTATTTTGTCTTAGTACATATTTCTCGATTAGAGAATGTTTGGTCACCGCCACGAGGTCTTTTTTTGTTTTCACTGATAAGTGTAGTCAATGAATCAGTGAACCTCTAGCTTTCAAAGCTTCCGCAACATGTCATGTGAGAACTTTTGAGTCTGAAATAAATTAAACGAACCCTATTACTTATGATTGTAATAAACATTCTTTTTTGTAAGAATTGGAATTCTAATCCACGACTTTTCGACAATGAACTCCTGCCTCCTCCATGTTTCCATAGTTTTACATGAGTGGCAAATTTCGCTCATGTCATTTATCCTCGTTTTCTTGTTTTAGACATATTAGAAACACAAGAAGAACAATTTGAGGCAGATTTCTTTAGCAGAAGTCACCATCAGCTTGCAAAGAAAAATTTTGAAATGTGTGGTATCTTACTCTACAAATTTCCCCATCACACCACATTTGAGGATTCACATTTCCTGCCCACACCACATTTCCCCATCACACCATCTAGAGATCCAAATGAATTAAATGTATTCTAGATTCATAATTTCACGCTGTGTTTGAATCGAATTTGAAACCCAAATCCCGTCTTACTACATAGTATAAAATTTCTACAACTAGATTATTAGTACTATTAAATAGTAAATTATCTCTCCTCACTTTATAAATATTTAGTTTATACAGTCTCATTTCATTTTTCTAGTAAAAATTTTGTTTATATAGAAAACGAACTGTAATAGTATTAAAACTGCAAAACATTTTGAAAATAAATAACTAAATACCTCTCATGTTAGTATATTTTTTTTCTAAAATGAACTATTGAAACAAAAGTATATGTAATATAAATTTTTACAATAAGAAATTATGTGTGTGATAAAAAATACAATTCCTTCTTCATTTATAAAAAAATGTCCTTTATTTTTTTAAAAAAAAATCTCTATGATGACTGATTTATTAAGCACAGCAAAGATGTTTCACATTAAAAAGTCGTTTCATTATATTGATTAATCTATTAGTCAAAAATATTTTTCATATTTGTGGAATGAAATATCGGAAATAAACAAAAATTATAAAATACAGAATTTTTTAAAAATAATAAATATTTTGATTTTATTTGACGCTTTATCAAATATTTTATATAAAAAGTTACTGTCATTCCTTTCATATTCATTGAATCAAAATACATAAACAAATTCTTCGAGGTTTTTGGTTCGTAGTTTCTCCCCTGACAGAATTTTTCAAATAATTTAATTCAAATTTTCAAATAACATTTAAAAATGAAAGCAACTTCTCAGATTGTAAAATAAAAAGTCTTGTTTCATTTCTTATATTTAACTTAGGAGAAACTTATATGCATATTTTCTTTTTCTATTTAAAATCATTTTCTATGATGACATAATTACAGAACTAAAATAATACCAAACCGTGTCGTTTAAGTGACAATCGATTCTCGACGCTTGTTGATATGGAGTCAGGAAGGGATACACCCTCTAACATCAGAGAAAGAGATTATTGGGAAGGTTCTGGTATATTTGTGTAGGAAGGCATTTTATTGAAAGGGTGGATGGAGCTCCATATATCTGAGGTTCATTTTCAGGATTGTTTCTGAGATGAAGCTATTCATCCCGCGTGTGTCTATTCCAAGGGGCCATTGGTCTAGACTTTGTTTTTAAGAACGACGCTGCTCATCCACACAGGTCCATTAGCCTCTAGAAAGGGAAAGTATCCATAGAATGGATTCGCCAGCTTTCTCCTTTAATTTAAATCCTATTGAGCACGTGTCAAATGCTTTTAGAAGATGCTGGTGGTATGATATTTTCCAGAAAACACCAGAAAACTTACACAGATGCTCATTGAGAAATATATACTCTAACCTCAAGAACGTTTGGACAATCTGGCGTTGAATATGAACAGACGATGACATGCAACCATTGCAGTAGGGAAGATCATGCCCTTATTAAGGGACTTCCGTCTGTTGTTTTTCCTCTTTACAACACAATACTTTATACCAGTGATTCCCAAAGTGGTCTATATAGACCCCTAGGGGTCTATGACGATCTGTAAGGGGTCCACGACAGTAAAATAATAATTTGGGGGTCCATGAGGTGTAAATGGGGGTCTACGATTGTGGCTCTCATTAAACCAGAATCTTGACTAATATTAAAAGGAAATTTAATCAAGTGGAAACTATACTTACCTATTTAGCAGATTTATTTACTTAATTTAATGAAGTTTATTTGAAGTTACAAGGCAATAGTATAATTGTGTTTGTTAAGACCACATTTCACACAGCCTTTCTTGCCAGATTTAAGCTAAAGGAGCATAATTCTGGACGTCGCCTACATTTAAATTCCCTTTTTTTAGATTTTGAAACTAGGTTTGAGAATTTTTTGACAATCGTAGTACCACAGAAGACAATAAATTCATATGGTCACTTTGAAAAAAAAATCATATTATAAGAATTAAGCACTAGAAATACGCACTAACGAAGATCTTAAAGTAAAGTTTAGAAACGATGCCAGCAATTTTAGCTTTAAGAAGATATACTTGTTATTCATTCCATATTATGGAATATCTTGAGAAAGCTTTTAATTGTTTTTTCGATTGAGAAGGTGCACTTACCAATCTCCAAAACAAAAAAGAAAGAAGAAAATACTGGACACCATTAACCGTGGAGATATTTAGGGTTAAACCCTGATAAGATTGATGCCAAATGTTGAAAGTTTATTATTGCATCCCCAGATTCCTCCCTCCCTCAAAAAACCCTTGTTCGTTCCACAGTTACTTTATGCAACAGTTATTTTATGCATTAGTTAAATTTTAATTTAATTAACTAACTAATTAAATTAACTAACATGTGTTTTCTTAAATTTTAAACTCTTCTATACTTCACTATACTTCACTACAGTTAAAAATTTTAATCTTTTAAAGTGAACAGCTATATACCTGCTGTCAATAACACATTTAAGTTGATAAATTTGCACAAATTTAATATTAGGAAAGTAGGGGGTCTACCCCAAATTGAAAAACCTGTCAAGGGGTCTATGAGGCTAAAAAGTTTGGGAACCTATGCTTTATACCAACGCCATTCTCTGAATAAAGTTTTTCTCTGCTTTGTTCCCTACTGTATAGGTCTTATCCATTTTTTTTTGTTCCTATGCTTTCTTTATTATTTAAATATTACACTGTTCCTTTGTTTGAATTTCATACTTCAGAGTTGATTCGTTGCGTAATTATGGAAAACACAGAAGCATTGCTTAAGTTTAACGCTTTAGTGTATTAGACAGTACACAAACAGAGCGTGTACGATTTTTTGTTTTTAAAATGTAAAAATAGCACCTAGATTCCTATTCAATTTGTGTTTACTGGATAGAAATAGCAGACTGATCCATTTTATCCGAACTCTTAAGGAAATTTTTTTTCTTAATGTAAATAATAAAAATATCAAACTTTTTAGAGGGATTCAGATTTTTTGGCAAAACAGGTTATCATAAAAAAAAAAGAAGGAAAGAAACTGAAGGTATATAGAGACATTCACCGAGATGAAGTACCGAGAAAAAAAAGCATTGCGTCTAAAAATAAGATATCTAGAGAAGGGGGACTGTAATATGAGCATGACGTTTGTAAAATTTTTTTCCTCCTTTTTATCATCTTGTCACTTTTCCGGGGCTGATAGACATTTTAATTTTGAGAAAGAAAAGAAGAAGGAGGTGCAAGTAGGAGAAGAAAGAAGAAGGGTATAGTAAAAAAAGATTTATTTGGTATTCCTTCTTGTAAAATGCCTGGTACATTTCATTTTGTTTCAGAAAACATTTTTTACATTGAATTTTTTTAAAAGTGAAAACAAGCTCCATTTAAAAAAAAAACAGCAAGAGAAATTTTATTGAAATTATTTTTACTCAAAAACATTTAGTTCAAAAGACTGGGAAAATTGCAGTTCAATTCATACATCTGAGGTCTTCTTAATATCAAATTTTAATGTGACCCTAGTGAATGGAATTGCAGTTATATTATTTTCCGTGTATACGGAAGTCATTTATTTATAGGAAAGTATTTTGTTTCTGTGAAAGTTAATATTAACAAATACAAAAACACTGTAAGCTATTTTAAAGAAAGCAAGTGTTCAAACAGGATTGATCACGACTAATTCTTTGGAATACTAAAACTTGTTAAAATAAAGATTAGAAAGTGATTAGATTTAAGCTTTACATCAAAATAGGGCTGAATATTGATTTTTCTCGTTGATTAAATATATAATCAAAGAGAACGGTATTTGTAACTAACGTTCAAATTTAGGAGAATTCGCTTTTGTTTAATTTTTTCCAGAATTACCAGAAAGATATTTTAATGGACTGTATTATATGTACGTAGGTTGTGATATAATAGTAAAATGTATCTCACAATAATAGCTATGGTGAAGTGGCGTAACGTACACCCACGCATCGCGGGGCGGGGGACAGGATTCTAGGGAGCCCAAGGTCTGACTGATGCCATGTACGTATTCCGGCTAAGGGTCTAGGACTTAACGGGGGTGGGGGAGGGCTAAAATTCTCCGTTACGCCACTGCTATGGTGCACACTCATACTCAGTACCAGGAAGTCTAACACAGAGGTTATCTGATGCAGCAATAATAGGAAATATAGTAACCTCTTAGTACAGTTATTCAATTTTCGCAACGGGGGAATTCATGTTGGATATGTAGCAGCTATATGTCCTTCTGGCGGTCGCACCCATTTCTTTAGCAACATTTTTTTCACGCCCTGGAGGATTCTGGGAAGAGAAAGGCAGAATTGTGTAATTGCTCTCCGCTCCCCAACATACGTTTTTGAGTTAATGTCTGGGGATCTGACCGGTCAATCCATTCGGCGAATATTTTCACTTTCCAATTCGTTGGTCAGACAAGCCCTATGCAGACAAAAGCTGTCTCCCATAAAAATAAAGTCAGAGCAAACTATATTCCTGAAAAGGCAAACATAGGGCTTAAAGAATTCATCTAAACATCTCGTAGCTACTCCAGAGCTTCTGTCAAAGACATGGAGGTCTGTAAGCCCGTTCAATGTAATACCCGATAAAACCATCAAACCTCTGCTACCATATTGGTTTCTTTCTCGGATGTTAGATGATATGTAGCGGGATCCTGCTTCCTTCAGATGAAGGTAAGTCAAGAATTGTAGGCAGAATTTGGACTCTTCAGTAAATAAAAAGATCTCTCACTGATTCCTTTTCCATTATCGATGTTACCTGAACCACACTAAACGAGCTCCTCTTAAAGCAAAAGTGAACAAGACTCAAGGATCAAATCTTGCATATAGATTAAGGTAGCCTTTTGGGAAGAATAACCATTAAAATTTGGGTGCTTTGACAGAATGAAGTTTACGAGACAGTTGAGAAGCTGTTACTCTCCAGTCAAGTCTAGATGTAGAGGCCAATATCCTTCTTCCTAGGTAGTCGTTACTCTTGGATAACTTTTGGAAACGCTTTTTGTACAGCTCCGGTTTCATTAAATTATTTCCATAATTTGAAAACAACGCTGGACGTTGTCACGGTCCGAAAGTCGCGGGTGCAAAATGGTTCAAAGAAGGGTTAAGAATGACATTAAAAATAGCTATAGTAGAACGTCGTTTATCCGAACGCTTATTATTCGGAGCGTCAAATATCTGGACCAAAGTCCGGATACGTTTTTGAACAACGCAATGCTCAACAGTTGTTTCGTGTGAGGCCAAAAGTGAAGGGAAAACCCAAGGTGAGGGACATTTGGGGAGTTTCAGTTGTGTGATTTGGTAAACATCTGCGTGGAACAAGTGAAGGGGTGTATATGTGCTCTTTTGTTGATGTAGAAACCTGGATGGCATGTGATACAGAAGACTGTGGATTTCAAATGCTAAATGATGACAAAATTGTGACTTCCGTGCAAGAAGAATCTGACCCTGTCGACGATGAAACGGATGAAGACGAGGACAACAACAACGAAAATAGCAAGGATCCATCAAATTCTGACGCGTTTTTGCGTTAGAGACAGCTGTGGAGTGGTACGAACAACAATCAGAGAGCTGTCCTACTCAACTACTACTGCTCAATAGAATCAGTGACCTTGCAGCGAAAAAAAGAAGGTGTACAATGGTACAGTGAAAAATAAGTGATTATTTTCCTCATTAAAGGTAAAATTGCGACATTTTGAATCTATTTTGATTTTCTTCAAGCACGTTCCCCGCATGTGATGATTTTCAATATTCGTATAGTATCGGGTTTCAAATACTGCATAGATCGCATTCGTTTTGCGGTTTTCCGAACAATCACGTATCCGAACGGTGTCCGGTCCCAATTGATTCGGATAAACGACGTTCTACTGTATTTTTATTCTATCTTTAACACTTTATGAAATATAGAATTTTATAACCTATCTCTGAGAGAAATCTGAATTCCTAACTCCTAACCGGATATACTAGATTATTGAAATTCTCGTATCTGGAGTTAGAGTTCCTTGTAATGATGCTTCTCGAATCCCGATAGCTCGGTCATCTCCAAAATGTTACTTCCACAATTCCTGGGGGATTCTGCGTCGACTATTTATCTCAAGACTCGCGACCACCCAGTCGCTGTTCTCTTTTTCTAATGCATGGATTTCACGATTAGAAAACGATTCAACGATTTCCAATGTTTAACCTCACATACTCAACGACAGGCACTTAAATAGTAGTTACATTTGCATAAAATCAAGTCAAGCGTTGGAAAGCGTTTTTTAAATTAAAATCACAGTTATAGAATATTTTACCCAAGAGGATTAGAAGAAGAGCCCGAATGAGTGAGTATTAAAACGTTGCAGTTCAGCTACACTAGGGCTGAACCATGGTCAAGTGACGGAAGAAGAACTCGAATAGTACCCGTTACAACGTTACATTTAAATCTCGGACAATTGACAATTTAGATGGTTTTGCCTCAATTCACTCACCGATAATTTTTTTTTTGCACGAATCTGAAGCCTGAATAATCAGTTTTGATTTCTTAATAAAATGTGCCTGTGCGAGGTTATCCAAAAGAGTTCTTTAAGGAGAACATGAAAGTTTTGGAAAGAAGTAATTAAGTACTACTTAATATCTGGATTTTTAATACAACACTGTATCTTGTAAAGATTCCATATTAAAATAACACTGGGTAATATTCTTTAAAAAGTTTTACTTAGATTTTTTTAACTACATCGTACTTACAATGGAAACGGGTTATGCAGATTGATCTAAGGTATAAAAATTAATATAAGAGAGATATATGGATGCGAATAGACAGCTATGCTAGTTAGCGAAATTAGCAGGACAGAGAATTTTACTTTAATTCAGATTCATCGACTAATTAGTACGTCATTGCCTAAACCCAGGCACTTTTTGACGTACATAGTGAATACCACTTGCGAGAGTTCTTGAATAAATATCTTACTGATCGTTGGATCCGAGACCACTAATGTAATCTTGGAAACTTCATACATTTTTCTGGAAGCAATGTAAGCATAATTGATAATTATGTGAATAAAGAAGGAACTTTAAATCAGAATGGTGGGAAACGTGATATGCGATTGTAAAATGGTTATAAAATAAGGAAGCACATCAAAAGAATGATAATAATTAATTTTATTATCCAGAGTAACAGTTTGAAAGAAAACTGAGCATAGCAAGGATTCACACTTTAAAGAAAAAAATGAAAGAAAATATTAAATAAAATACTGATGCTGCAGTTTAATAAGGCATGTGGTCACCTCTGACAGCCAGGCACGCTGCACAGTGATTTATCATACTTATTATGAGATGATGAATGTATTGTGGGCTCAAATGGTTCCAAGCTTCTTGGAGAGCTCTCTTCAGTTCTCTAACGGAGCTTGGTGGGTGCGAAAGGGCTGCAATTTGTCTCCCATGCATATCCCACACATGCTCGATAGGATTTAAATCAGGAGAGTTCGCAGGCCATGACATGCGCAGGATGTTTGAAGTCATCAATCAGCACCGCTCAGTGACATGGCACATTATCATCCATGAATATAAAGTCAGGACCTACAGCACCTCGAAACAAGTGAACATAAGGCTCAAGAACTTCGTCTCTGTATCTTTGAGCAGTCACAGACCCCGTGTCAAAGAAATGGAGGTCTGTGCGGCCGTCCATCATGATGCCTGCCTATACCATTACTCCCCTTGATGGAAAATGATGTCTTTCCGTTATGTTTCTTGGTTCAAAACGTGTTTCACGTTCTCTCCATATCATTACCCGCCGAGAACCACTACTCAGACTAAACCGGGACTCGTCACTGAACATCACATTGGCCCACTCTCCCACACTCCAATGTTGATGTTTTAAACTCCTGTTCAAACGAGCGCGTTTATGCGCAGGCGCGAGGGGAATGCAAACTGCTGGTCTTCTGGCATACAGGCCAGCATGATTGAGTCTCCTGTAAACAGTTTGTCTCGAAATTCGTATTCATGTGGCGACTGTGAACGCCGAACCCAGTGCTCTGGCATTGCTGCTCCTCTGACGTCGCGCACTTATTACCAGATATCGGTCTTGGCGAAGGGTTGTGACTCTTAGTCGACCTGATACTGGTGGTCGGGTAACATCTCCCGTTCTTTGAAACCTCTGCCACAGTCTTGAGATCACAGACTGGTCCACATTCAGAATTCGAGACACTTCGGTTTGTGATCGTGAGGATTCCAGCATTCCAACGATTCTTCCTTTCGTAAATGTGTCCAATTGGCGTCTTTGTGCCATCATTCACCTTGTTTGATGGTTAAGAACGTTCCTTCGCACAGCAGTTGCACGAAACTTGTCTGAACTGCCTATGCTGCGTGAATCGGTTTCTCCGCGTTCCGACATGCGCCGGTATTTCGCGCAGGACGTAGTCGACTGAAGAGTTTTGCATAAATCCAATGTTTCTTCTTCACCCATTTAATATCCGCAAGAAATTTGGAATAATTTTATGAATATTTACTCCATGTTTTTCGCATTTTACGATTTATGCTTAACTTTTGGACACCAGTGTATGTGTGTTCAGGGCATCCGTAAATAGTTCAGCTAAGTAAAATCTTGATTATTTTGATATTAGGTGATCTTCCTTCTAACTCTTAAGTAGAGATAGAGTTAGTTAAGTAAATTGTGTGTGTTTAACTTGATCATTTGCGTTTGTGGTTATTTCTTGGTGTTTTGTATTATTACAAGTACTCTTATAGTAACTTCGAGTTCGAGTTAAAATCTCAAAGTATGGGACCCTCGGATTTTAATAGGCTGAGTGGTGGGGCCATTGCAGCCTTTCGCTAAAGGTATGGAAGTACTATTAGTTCTTTTTTTACTTCAGGAAAAAAAGTTAAAATAAATATTTTTTTAATAACTATTATGAATGTAAATCTAATAAAAAGGAAAATAAATTCAAATAATTGAATGAAAAATTTACTAGATTTCAAGCAAAACAAAAATGTTTACAACTATCAATTTTGTTCACAATCATTTCACATTTCACAATATTAAAATTTGTTTAGTTCGCAAACATTTTTTTAACGCCCAGTCTTGTGTTCTTTAGAAAAACTAATGTAGTACATGTAATGTTTTAATTGATGATATGATATCTATTTTAAAAGTAAAGTATTATCAGTTGTTATTGTTTATTAAGATTTCCTCATTTTGTTATCTATCCTATTTTTGATTACATAATAAAAAAAAAGAATAGCATTTTGTTGAATATTTTTGCGATTATTTGTGTGGAACTTTTCTAACAAACACACAGAACTACATTTGTTCGATGAGTAAATAAACTTTTTAATAGAATTTAAATGAACTGGATAAAATTCAAATTTCTTGCTATAGCAGGCTATGAGCTTTTGAGTTACAAACAAATAAATAATAAGATAAATTTTTTTAAAAAAATACGTTTATATTTTCTCCAACTTCATTGCTACCCCCTGTATGTACTACGAATTTGAAGCACACACACACACACACACACACACACACCACACACACACACACACACACACACACAACACACACACACACACACACACACCACACACACACACACACACACACACACACACACACACACACACACGCACGCACACATACACACACAGTTAATATTCTCTACTATAAAGAGATGAATCCTCAATAATTACTATAACTAAAGTATATATATATTACAATTTTTTCATTAAAATTTCAATTTTCTGCCAGCTGGGCTACTTCATGTTGATAGTTCGAAGGAAGGACTGGTGTGATTCTACCAGTCACGATTAACATTTAAGTAGAGAAGGAAATAATGGAGCATTATCTTGTAGTAAGTAGTGTTGAATGTTAAACTACAAATTTTTTTAAAGAAATACCTTCGAGATGCTAGGAATTTAAGAAGCAAAAGAAAGATTCTAAATTTAAGAATCAATTAATACATTTTTTAATATCAGTACCTAAAAACTTTCTTCTTTACACTGTTAACAAAATTAAGCATTGACTTGAAAAAAATAGTATAATAATCATTTTAAAAGAAGCGGGAAGAAAATGTACATAAGTAAATTAATTCTTAAACTGACAAAATTACTCCCAAAACCATCAGCAGTTGTAAGAGGAATTACTATTATATCTGTTGCTCGTTACATGTATACTTGAATTTTAATATTGAATTCTCTTATTCATATGCATTTATTACATTTAAGAACATTATATATAAAATAAGAGCTAATATGCACTTTATTCACTTTATTTCTTATAATTTTTGCATAATCAAATCTGAGTCAAGAGAAAAAGTTTTCGTTACCTAGGGGAGGGGGGACTTTATTTGCGCTTAAAAGCCATTATTAAAATAACATAACTTAATGATTTATTTATCGTAAGCTCCAAATGCTCATATTTTGAATTACAAATGAGAGCTTCATTACATTTAGAACTTTCGCACTAATCTGTGTGATCGCTTCTTTTCTTATAATATGGAGACATTTGTTTATTCAAATTATGCAACTGTCAATTTTTAAATTAGGTAAGCTAGAATGAAAATTTTACATAATCCAAAAATTATGAATGCAATAGACTTGTGTCTTTTTTGTAACCAATTTGGATATTTGGATCAACCTTCAATGATTTACTTTTGCCATCTCTTGAAAAAATTGTGATTTAATAAGGGAAAAAAAGCGAAAAAATATTGAGGGAGCGCATAAAACACTATGTAGGCCAAAAAGTTAAGTGGTAATTAGAATAGTCGTTTTAACACACACACGCAAAACAAGGCTACTTTTTCTAATAAATCGAAAACTTTCCCTAATTTCATTAAATCAACTTTCCTTTTTTATAAACTGTTATATTAAACACCGATTAAATTCTTTCCTCTTCATCTCAAC
This sequence comes from Trichonephila clavata, assembly GCA_019973975.1. Classification (NCBI taxonomy): domain Eukaryota; kingdom Metazoa; phylum Arthropoda; class Arachnida; order Araneae; family Nephilidae; genus Trichonephila; species Trichonephila clavata. The sequence continues at coordinate 53,657 of BMAO01005003.1, forward strand.
AATTTTTAAGGCTGTCTTCCCTTAATAATAAAGAACTGAACCGAAATTTGGAAGTTTTTTCCAGATAGAAAAACGCTGCCATAGCACTCCCCTAAACCACTTGGTTATAATATAAACATATTGTAAAGAACAACTAAATTAAGATAACTCTCTATTAGAAAATGTGGTCAGATAAGTATGCTGAAAGCAAATGAATTAAGAAATTATTTAAGGTATCCGATTGGTTTAAAATCATCACTTTCATAAAAAAAAATTGAAATTTTTGTTTGGTCTATTTTTGTAGCTTGTTTAATAAGCTTTCTAAAAATACCTCTGAGTCAATTAGAAAAAAAGTTGCAACTGTTTTTGTTTGTGGTAGTAAGCCCAAATCTCTCGAAACCGGAAGTGTGAGTTTTCGGTTGATTTTCAACCTCAAAATGCAATTTTTATGCATGTAAAATATTTTAATTAATGATTTTCATGTTTAGTAAACTTTATTTCACTTTAAAAATGTTTTAATAGATATGTTTCGCTTTAAAATAGGCAACAGTTAATGATTGCAATGTTTGTTTTGATTTAAACTAGTTACTATCTTTTTATCAGTTGCATTCAAAATTAGGGCTCTTTACATCTTTTTTATTAGTACTTTTACATAGAGTTCTACTTATTTTTTATTAAACTACAGTTACCATGCCAAGAACAAGATCAGCGAGGCCAAAAAAGAAGCGATTTCCAAAGGGCAGAATTTGTTGAAGATACTACGAAAGAAAAATCAACGGATCTTCCAAATTCAGTTATTTTTTTTCTAAAAAAATTATATGGATCTTTGCAATCAAAATCTCTTGAGAAAATGTCTTCATGGGAAAACTCAGAACTGCAATGAAAGTTTTAACAATGCCGTGTGGAGTATAATTCCGAAAGAGACCTTTATTGAGCTACAAACACTCCGCTAATATTGCTTATTTTTCTGGGTTTGCTGGTCTATTAACTTAACTTCGAAAGTTAGGAATGGAGTTAGCGTCTATAATGAAGGGATACTTTTGGTACTTCGACAATACGAGAATTGTTGATTCAACGAGGCATTCTAAACCAAATAAGAAACTGTCTCATAAAAAAAGGTCCCTTCAAAAATTTAAATGTTTGAAGTATGAGGAGTTCAGGAAGGCACCACGTAAAGCCCTGGAGAGCTTAAATACCTCCCTAAATCTTTTTAAAGTTTTATTGCAAATATAAACTTTATTTTGCATTTTCTGAAGAATGATATTTTTGAACATAATGGTTCACCGTAACAGTGATATCTCTTAAAGTAATTGAAATATTTTTATGAAATGTTTTGAGTTTGTTCTTCGTATTATAATAAATGCTTTGTGCTAAAAACTAAGGGGGAATTTTACAATTAAGTTACTTTTAATATAATTTTATAGGAAAAATGTTTTAAGAAATGCTGGTTTTTTTTCATGTTGAACACCTGTATTTCATAATTTTTTTTTCTAAGACTTGTTTTTTTTAGTGTACAGGATAATTAAACATTAAAGAATTGTATTTCTGCAAAAATTTTCTTTGTTTTTGTAATATATTTTTTAGTGTTGTTAGCAAAAGAGCAAAATTTTGTAATGTTTTGGTTCAGATTTCTCAATATTTCAAAAATAATTTTTCAAAAAATTCCTTTTGCTGTATTTTTATAGTTTGGCAACATACTTACTTAAAAATATTATTTAAGTCATGCTTTAGAAAATTGTCTCCGAACCCAGTCGGATACCTTAATATTACAAAGAGTGATGGACTGGAATCAGTTATGATTGGAGGCACAATGAGCTGAACGAAAGATCTAAGCATTATTGTTTTAAGCATTTATTATAATACAAAGATTTTTTTAGAAGCCACTGAGTCGTAGATGTGGTATGAGTACATCGATCATATAAAGCCTCTGTGAGTGGGCTAGTTGCTGTAGACAACAGTGTAGATGATTTAGGACATCATAGACTAACTTGCATTGTAATAGAGCATATACACTCCACAGTTCAAGAGACTACTCAGCAATTCAAATATAGTGTACACAAAAGTATTATCAGGCTCACCAGTCAGTTCGTTTTGCTCGATAATGAATCATCCTCTCTTATCAAGTACCTTTGATCACCTATATATCACTTGGCACAAATATTAGTATGGGCAATGGAATTTCACCTCTGGACCTAGACCCATGAAAAAATGTTGCCTAGTTTAAAGAGTTCAGAATAACTTTGGTACATACTGATAACAGGGTACGGCGCACAACTTCCATGAAGTAATTGATCACTTCTTTCTATCTGGGTATGCTTCAACAGATGGGCTGACATTCTCTTCTGGACACTGTTTACGAGGACATAGATGATGCTCCTAATATATATGACATTGTCCCTGAAAGGTCAATGTTTCTGCAATATACCTAAAGATCTTGTTTGTGTTCCATTCCATGTTTCTGTGTCTTCAGTAGCTTCTAGCTGTAGACCTAATACTTCAACAAGATAATGCACTGTTTCATTATTCCTAAATTGTGTCCAAATGGTTCGAGGAACCATTTTATAGACATGACATTGCTTCTCTAGCCCTCTAATTACCTGATCTTGATAGCATCCTAATGGGAACATCAGGAATGCTATCAGGAAAGATATTCAAACCTTTCAATTTTACCTGTTAAATCTTATTGAAATGTGGGAGTTGTCGAAAGATTTTGAATCTGAATGACTTCTCAAAGCATTTGATGCTTTGTGGAGTCCGTGGCGAGACAAATCACTGCCATCATCAAGGTGAAAGCTGGCACTACACAATACTAGTATTTCAATTGCACTTTAGTTTGCCTTCTTTTACAATACAGAATTTTTAAAATGTAGAAACATTCATCCGCAAGGTATGTTTTTGTACTGATGTATTTAGTAGAGTATGTGGATTATTATAAAAAATACATTGACACATTATAAATTAGACTTCTGGTTACAGAAGGCGAAACATGGAGTATATTTTATGAAGAAAAGTTGGCATGATTCAAAAAGAATTGTGTAGCATGCTAAAATATGCATATTTGAATGAGGAAATAGAAAGGAAATATGATATTAATGTTAAAGAATTTTTCTATCGGGAAAAGTATACCGAGTTTTAATCCTGTTTAATCCAAATATATGCTACGTAAAAAAAAACAAGTTACATAGCAAATGTATTAACTTAAGCTGTCTAGCTAGTGTATAAATGTCAAGTTGTGACGGATCTATACGCGTTTATACTAATGTCTTCTTTTCCCCTTTCAATCAAAATATTTATTTCAACTAGCCTTCATCGAGAAACCAAACGTGATTTATGTAAATAAGGAATATTATATAAATTTGGTTTTCGCGAGTTGAAGCGAGTGAAGTGAGAAGTAAAGTAAAGTAAAGTGAAGAGAGGGGGAGGTCGACACGCGTAGTTGTTGACAAGTTAAGCGAGGTTGATACGTTGGATGTACGTAAAGAGAAGGGAATATTGAAGATTGAAAAGCATTGAAATTAGATATTACGGAAGTTGGAGTCTTCGTCAATTCATCCAGCTAAATAGAGTGCCTGAAATTCTCCGTGAAGGATCTGCAGCATTAAGAAACAAGGTTCCGTAAATTTGATTAAGTAAAATCTGATTATCAGTGTGCGGCGTAGTTGTAAATGTGCGCGTTTAGCTATCTTAGATTCAGTTGAAGTTCTGTAATATTTCCTCGTATTTATATATCTCACCTCTGCACTCTACCATATTTTATATACATTAATTAGAATTGTGTTGTGTCTGTTCGTAATAACTGATAAGAATCAATAAATCAGTTTGAATTGGAATAATGTATTTGGATCATTTAGTTCCTCCTACACATCTAGCCGGGTTTTCAAATAGACAAGAAGGTATTGATGTAAGGGGTGGCTACAGGTTACCACAAAGTGCATAATAAATGTAAAGGTATGTATAATACAAATATAAATTTTTTTGCTTTTTATTACAAAAAATGGATAATCAAGAAAAAATTTTTGCACGCATGTTTGAATTTTTTTTACACAAAATGCCGAGTTTTTTTATTGATTTTATCAGTTCTTTCAAATGAAATGTTGGGCTGAGCTCAAATTGATGTTTTTCTCATTTTCAGTGGCATTGAGTAAGGATCAGTATGAATATCCATTTGATTCATTTCATTTTGCACTTGTCTCTCTTTTGGCAGAGTACCTAATCTAAAAACGTTTCGATGAGTAGGAGAAAGAAAATAACAAACCCCAGAAATGCCATTTCCGGAGAGTGTTAAAATATGCTATGTTAAGATATTCATTTACTTTAAAATCAAACATATTTCCCTTGGTAATCTTAAATATAACAATTCCTAATAATTGAGGGGATAAGGTTGAATATTATGATTTTTCGTTGAAAATGCAAGAAAATTTTTAGAGATATTGTCCAAATTCTTGAAGTGGAAATACTGTCAGACCCCGATTTAACAAATTTCGCGATTAAATGAATTTTTCTCTTTTCCTGATTAAAATGAAGGCAAAACTCCCTATTTAACGAATAATAAATTACGAATTAACGAATCATTTCAACAGCTAGAATATTTTGTTTGTATAAGTAAAAAGGGGATTTTTTTTTCAAATGACGATCCTTTTTGTTCAGAACAGAAAAATACTTTTCTTGTAAGCAGCAAATTTCGAAGGAAAAGGGTGCAGTCCAATATTAGACTTTACAAACGTTGATGAATCTTGAGTGTAACCTATAGTGTAAGTTTTTTTTTTAATAGGACAGAAAATTCCATTCTTGTCTCATCCCACTGCACAACATAGAGGATATTTTAAGATATTTATGATTGTTTCTTTGATGACGGACTGATTACCTGTGCAACTGTAGTTGAGGAAATTGTTAATTTGTCGGAGCCGAATAGCGATTCTGATGCAGAAATAGATAATGAAACTCCTATCAAAAGTGTAACCTTTTCTAATGCTTCGCATCGTGTTTGGAAATTGTGAAAACATACCTTAAGTAGTAGGATGTAAATGGCACGGTATTTTTTTCTTTTCTAAAAGTCGAAAACAAAAGTTTTTCGAGTCAGGAATCAAATGATCGTCCGACATCTTTTCGACAGTATTTTAAAATTTCCAGTTATATACTGCGTAAAGTTCACGCAAATAATATTTTTAGCTGTTGAATAAAAATTGTTTAATTTCTAACTATGGATATGTTTTGTGTAGTTACTTATAGAATTTACAAAAGGTAAATGCACAAAAATTTATATTTTGTTTGGACCTCAATATAACGAAAAAACTCCAAATTAATGAACAAAATGTTCGGTCCCAATGAATTCGTTAAATCAGGGTCCAACTGTACTATACTTTAAACGGCAAATGTTTGTGTGTGTGGTTACATTCTTAACAGTATAACTTTTAATCAAAATAAGCGTAAAACAAAGTTAACTATGTTTTTAAATCAAATCTTATTTCCAAAATACCAGTATGTTGAAATGTTTCCTTTTTCATATTTAAATACACTTATAACAAAAAAAAAAAAAAAAAAAAAAAAACGCACCAAGAACAAGTTGCCCGAGAGAGACAAAAATTGGTGGGTAGAAAGATTATGTACAGAACAGAAAATGATTAAAATTTCAGAAAAATTGAATGATTTATTTCAGAATTACTTAGTTACAAAGTAACGAGCTCAATAAGGTGTTGTGTGTGTGTGTGTGTGTGACTCACCTCTAGCCTGGATGCAAGCTGCCACACGACCTGGCATAAAGTGATAAAGCATCCTGATGATCTCCAGAGGTATTTCTCGCCAAATTTGCTCCAATTCTCGGGCAGGTCATCAACATTCCCTAGTAGATGCAGTCGCCTTCCCATCATATCCCAGACATGCTCGATTGGAGAGAGATCTGGCTGACCAAGGAAGTGTTTGACAAACCGTAAGGCAGTTCATAGCAACACGTACCGAATGTGGTTTGGCATTATCTTAAAAAGGAAAGTTAGGAAAACAGTTCTTAGAATGGCGTCGACGTACAGTTGTGCTGTGAATATGCCTTTAATGGCCACCAAAGGGTCCGGCTGTCAAAAGAAATGGAACCCCAGATCATAATTCCTGGTTGAGGGCTTGTGTGGCATGCTATAGGGAAAGAAGGATCAGCAAACTATCCTGGACGTCTCCAGACACGTCTTTGATAATCGTCAGGACACAGTTGGAAGTGAGATTCGTCGCTATACACTATACGTTCCAAATCAGCTTGATTCCAACCTCTTTGAGTCAAGCACTACTGTAATATGGCTCGACAGTGTATAGGCGTGATTGGCAGGTGGCGTAGCGGTCGGTACGAGCATAAATTTCGCTCTATCAGTTGTCTGTGAATGGTCATGGTGGACACTCGTGAGCGGATAGCACGTCTGCTTGATAACGATGAATCAGGCGCTGTGACAGATGATCTGACAATCAATCTATCCTCCCGATCTGCTGTAGCTCTAGGTCGACCGATACCATCACGACATTGAAATCTGCCATTGTCCACTCATGCTTGCCAGCATCTTCTAATCGCCGCATCGCTTCGGCCCATATAATAAGCGATTCTCCGATTTGCCCAACCTGCCTCTTTCAAACCAATGATACGACCTCTTTAATATTATGACAGTTGCTCGTAAGGAGTTTGAATTCTGTGACGATGCATTTTTTTCAGTCGTTGAAAGATATCCTATATCGCAATGTAACAGAAATTTTGACCATCAGATTGCGAATCGTTTCTTTTAGACATCTGCTGAGAGCGCAGTTCCGATGCACTGTAGCTCCCTCTATTCATTCATTGGACACCAAATTTTAATCATTTGCATGTTCGGTAGAAATGTCTTTGCATACGAAATTTCAATACAATCGGGAAACTTCTTGGTGCGTTGTTTTTTATGTTATAGAGTGTATCTCTCTCTCTTTTATTTAAACTTTTTCGTACAAAATTAGCAAGCAATGCGTATTTCTTCTTTAAAAAGTTTCCTTTACCTTTAAAAAGCATTTTTAAAAATAAAAATAAAATCTTAAGTAAATTATTTAATTTTGCTAATATGTTTCAAATAAAGATAGATTTGAGAGAAAGGCTTTTAGGAAAGGCTTATATATATATATATTGATAGAATTTCTTGAAATTCTGTACGAATGATTAATACGTATGCATCCTGGGTGTGTGTCTGAACATAATTTTTAAAAACTATTAAAACCTTTTCAGTTAAAATTATTATTTTTGTACGTACGCTCAAGAGCCAAAACATTATGACCACCTGTCAATAACGAGTTCTTCTACCTTTGTCGTGCAACACAGCTTCAACCCGCCTTGGCATGGATGCCAAAAGCCCTTGGTAGATGGCCAGAGCCAGATTGTACCAGATGTTTAAGCAACGGTCACGCAAATCCAAGATATTGCGAATTGGTGGTCTTTGAGCTGCCGCCCCATGACATCCCAAATGTGTTCTATCGGATTGAGATCCTGTGAGTTAGGCGGCCAGGATATTAACTGGAATTCAGAATCATGTTCCTGGAACCACTCCAACACAATTTTAGCCTTATGACTCTGGGCGTTGTCCTGTTGGAACATTCCATTTCCAGCTGGAAAAACAGAGGTCATGTAAGAGTGCAACTGGTCCGCAATGATGTTCAGATACCCTGTAGCATTCATGGTCTGCTCTACCACAACCACGGGTCCCAGAGACGCCCAAGAGAACGTCCCCCAAAGCATAATACCGCCACCACCGGCCTGTGTATGACCTACTCTATATTGAAGGAGCAACTGTTCACCTGGAAGATGGCGTATCCAGACATGGCCATCGGTGTGATGAATGACAAACCGTGATTCATCTGACCAAGCGTATCTCTCCCACTGATCCATGGACCAGTCGCGATGTTCCCGGGCCCAGCGCAGGCGCAGTTGGCGATGACGCTCGGTCAGCAAAGGCACACGAGTGGGACGTTTGCTGCATAGCCCCATATCCAACAGTGTCCGCTGAACAGTGTGCTCCGATACTATTCTACTTGGCCCTGTATTGTATTGGGCTGTCAGCTGGGCCACTGTCTGGCTCCGGTTTTGCTTCACCATGCGAGACAGTCTCCGACGACCTTTTTCTTTGATAGCGTGTGGACGTTCAACAGCATATCGTCTACTGCTGGTTTCACCGGCATTCATTCACTTTGCATAAGTACTAATAACTGTAGATCACGAACAACCCACGAGTCTTGCGGTTTCGGAAATACTTGTTCCCGAGCTTTCGAGCCATTACAATCTGCCCTCTATCAAAGTCGCTGAGATCCGCAGCCTTTCCCATCATACACAGAAGTAAGTGAAAAAATGACTCTTTAGACTCTCCAGCAGCAGTTAAATACCACTTCCACCTGATCGCGTGCCTTCCATATCATCTAGGCGAGTTCATTGCACAATGTAGGTGTGGTCATAATGTTTTGGCTCTTGAGTGTATATGGGATTTCTTAGAATTTTGAAACAATATTTTTTATTTTTAAAAGTAAAAAAGATTTAACGGCTGAGTTGCTGTGTTGATTTTTATCAACAGACCTAATTATTTTGAGCTTTGATAACATGAAGAAAACCCTATACTTGAACTGAGTTTTAAGAACTAAATAACTACATTTAGAGAGAGAAATTTGGGGACATTTGATTTAACGCAGTGGTCTTGAAACTGTGTTCCATGGAACCCTGGGGCTCCACAAGGCATACCTAGAGGTTCCTCGAGTCACAATAAAAAAAATCGAAAAGAAACTTTAAATATGAATGAAAAATTATTATTTCTATGAAGTTTGTATAATTACAAGTATCTAAAGCTCATCCAATTTATTAAAGCCTGAAAATTTTATTTATATATAATAAACTTTATCTTTCAACACATTTTAAACTATTGTTATAATACTAGGTGGGCCAAATAAGACCTACTAATGTTAAACACGGATAACTCTTGTAATAATAATTTATTTTGATTAATTTTTTATAGATTAAATTTATTATATGGAAGTTATGTATGAAATATCACATCAGACAAATGTCCACCATTTTTCTTGATACAGAGATTGGCTCTTTTTAACGCGTTTTCCGTTGTACCACGTAATGTTTCTAGTTGAAGGCTCAGTATTTCGTCTCGGATATTATGCTTCAGCTGTCTAATAGTCACTGATTTATTAACGTACACACTTCGTATTTTAAACATTTAAATATATTCATAAGAAAAGTCTGGCTCAGTTAAATCTGGCAAACGAGGTGTCCAAGGGAGATGTGTATCTTTTGAAATCAGGCGTTAACCAAAAATTTCCCGTAGCAGGTCCATAATTGGCCTAGCAGTGTCCGAAGTTGATCTATCTTGTTGAAACCACAAATTAGGATTCTGCTCCGCCATTGGCCACAAAAAGTTTTCAATCATTGTTTTGTAAGAAGCTCAGGAAATCTTTTCCGGCGTTCCATCCTCATTCTCGAAGAAATACGGGCCGATAACTTTATTGAATATAACACCATACCAATTAGTACATTTAGATGGGTGCAATTGATGCTGTGTTGCCCTTGGATTTTCAGAGCCCCAAAATCTACAGTTTTGTTTGTTGACATAACCATTTAAATGGAAATGCGCTTCATCCGACATCAAAACATTATTTTAAAAAATCAATTTGTGTGGCTAGTAGTGTAAAACGAATTGCGTATTGTAGTTGGTGGTGGTCTTGCGTTAGCAGTTTTTTCGCAATTTGAATTTTGCATGGGTATATCTTAAGATCCAACTTTAAAATTCTACGCAATGTCAATCTGGAAATGCCCAATTGGCTGGAACGACGGCGAGTTGAGACAGATGGATTATCTGCAACAATCTGCCGCACAGTTTCCACTTAGTCTTCAGTGCGAATATTTCCATGGGCACCTCTTCCTGGACGGTCGGCCATATAACCCAGTTCCTCAAAACGACTGACCAAACTCCTGATCATGAAGGCTGTGGAAGCTGATCATGAATTAAAATATTGTCGATATTTACGCTATGTCATAACAATTGATCACTGACAGGAATAGAAAAACTCGATAATTTTAAAGCGTTGTTTTGTACTGTATGATCCCATAATAAATTTCCAAGAATTTAATTATAACCTACAAAAAAAAATATATATAAAAAATAAAAATTTTTTTTAGCATTAGTATATTTTATTTGCCCCCCCCACCCTGAAAAAAAAGAGAATATTAAAATGTTTTATCTTTATATATATTCTTCCTATTAGATGTCGAATACTCTATTGTTTACTATCTTGGGCTCCACGAGATAGATTTATACTCACGTTAATTAATTCCGTGTCTTGCATAACTAAATAGTTTTCTAATAGAAAATGCACCTTTTTGCAATTGTGGGGGGAAAAAACCTATAATGAAGGAGAGGAAACATCAATATATTCGATGTTAAAATCTAAATTTAAACAAGAACAGTTTCTAAATTTTAAGTTACAAATTCATGAAAAATTCGCAGTATTTCTCACACAGCTATAAACATTTTAATGCCATTCAGAACATCGTGTTTTTCTCAACGTGAGTGGCTACAAAAACAAATCAGACGCAGAATATGAAATGCGACTGCAAATAATTTCAATAGGCATAGACTTCGACAATTTGTGCGAAAAAAAGCAAGCACATATCCCTTTTACTAAATATAATGCGCGGGTAGGTGACAATTGGATCAAAAATTAATATTATTAATAAGTAAATTATATTAAAAAATTAGATTAGAATTTTTTAATAATAAATGGAATACCGTCTTTTCATTGTCTTTATATAAAGTACTTATAACATGTTGATCTACTTTAAATATTATTTTGAGATATATTCTTCTAAGTATGTATATGGAATGAGGTTCCCCGAAAACAATTTCTAGTTCTAGGAGCTCCACAAAAACACCTTCAAGTTCTAATGGTCCCCTGAGTTGGAAAAGTTTGAAGACCACTGATTTAATGTATACTTTAATCCCCACTGCTTCATACGAACACTTTCAATGGAATTAAATTTCGTACAGCCCTCTTTCCTATTATTGAACTGCAAATACACTGTTGTAAACGAAACATTAAAAAAGAGTTTTCATTCATATTTTTATCATAGTTCAGAAGTATTAAAGATTAGAATGTATTTTTAACAACTGACTTTTTAAAAAATATATCCCTTTTAATGTACATCTGATATGTAATATATCTGAGCAATAATTTTCGGAAAAATTTAGTTGATTTTTATACTTACATATATATGATTTCTATATTTTACAAGGAAATTTATTATTAACGTTAAGCTCAGAACTTAAAGAAAAGCCTCCACAACAAATTATTAATCGTACTTGGAGTTTTTTTTTCTTGCAAACAGTTTCATTGGGATTTAAAAAATCATTTGTATCAGAAATATATCAGTGATATAATACTAGTTTCGAAATTATGAAGACGTATTGTATCTTCTTAAACCTTTTCAATAACATTCGCCATTTGATACATTGTTTATTAACGCTGCACCTCGAAACATACGAGGGCTATTAGCGACAAACCATGTAATTTTGAAACTGGATCAAGCAATAAGGATGACAAAATGTCATGTCAGTTGTATATCTTTTGATTTTTGAAAATGTTCATAAAATTTAAATTAACTATGTCATAAAACTTGTAGAAACCAATGTAAAAATTATCAGTAAAGTTGTTACGGGTTCTCTCACGCCCTTTTACTTATCCTCAATGGAAAATACTTCCAATTAATAGTTTGATTTGAAGCCTCTTTCTTCGTGGCTTATGCAAAATAGAATTTCTATTTAAATTTAAGTGATTGAGTTCGTAAAGGGAGATGGAAATTGGACGTGTTAATGTTACATTAAATTATAGTATATATTTGAATTATTAGTGTATCCACTCACAGAAAAGGGATTAGGAATCTCATGTTTCCAGTTCAAGGAATCACGCTCAGTATTTGCATTAAATGGCAAGTATCTTTCCTCTTAAATATTTAGAATAGGCTAAAACTGACTCGCTCCCCATTACTACAACGAAAGTTGATAGTAACTAAAAGGCTAAGAAATAAAATGTCAAGTTTTTAAAGATGGCTCTTCATTCTATAAACCAGAGGTTCCCAAACTTTTTTGTCTCGTAGACCCCTTGCCATGTTTTTCGGTTTGGCGTAGACCCCTGCTTAATTAATAATGAATTTTTACTTATTTATCAACTTAAATGTCTTTTTGACAGCTGGTACTACTACTCCTACTTTAAAAGAGTTAAATTTCTAACTGTAATGAAGTATAGTGTTTAAAATTTAAAAATCACCTGTTAATTAAATTAAAAGTTAATTCATTGATAAAACTGTCAAATAAACTAACTAAACAACCAACAAATGAATTTGATGGGAAATTTGAAAATCTCTAGCACTACAATATCAAAATTTCAACATTTGGTATCAATCTTAAATTTCCTTTGTTATATAATGTCCAGTTTCTTCTTTTTTTTGTTTTTGTTTTGGAGTTGAGCAACCTCGCTGAAACTCCTTCACATTAGAAAAACAATGAAAAACTTCCTCACAATGTTCCATAAGTCGGGACAAATAACAGGCTTGACTTTTAAAAGCTAAAATTGCTGGCATCCATTTCTAAACTGTAAGATCTTCGTTAGAGCTTATAACGATCAGTTCCTATTGTGATGTGACATTTTTTTTTCCAATATGACCAAGTGAATTCATTGCCTGCTGTGGTTGTGGTGTTGCCATAGTCAAAGCATTCTTAAACCTAGTTTCAAAATCTGAATTAAAGGCATTTAAATGTTGAACGTAGGTTAAAACGTTCTGACAGATTGTCTGTGCCAAATTCAGAAAATTCGGAACCTCCAATATTATACTTCTTTAGCTTCTCAGGAAAGAAAGCAGAAATGGATCTTGCTTCAATAAAATTTATGCTATCACCTTGTAAATACAAACTAACCTCATTAAATTTCGTAAATAAATCTGTTAAATAGGTAAAATTTGGTTTCCACTTGATTATAATTTTTTTTAAAAATTGAAGTCACAGTCTAGTTTAATGCAAACCACCATCATAGACCCACTTACACCTCATGGACCCTCAAATTAATTTTTTGCTGAAGTAAACCCCTTGGGGGTCGTCATAGACCACTTTGCGAATCACTGCTATAAACCTTCAAGCCAACACGAGCGGAAGTTCGCTACAAAATGCAACGTAAAAGGCTTTTAATAAAATTGTACTTGGATTATTTTGCATCTTTTTTTAAAAGTAAACCACTAGAAGAGATGTCTCTTTTCATTTCTAAATATGTTTTGGATGAGTAAACATTGCGGTGTACGAGTAAGCATTTTATGAAACATAATGTTGTGCTGGTTCTTTACGAGGAAAAGGAAATAATTGTTATACGCATCGCCGACATTTTACAAAAAATACATCAATAAAACATCTACTTTCATTCACAATGCTTTTTTTTAAAGAAAAAAGAAGTAATTTTTTGGTCCGCGTGGCGTTAAATTGACTTAAATAACTACTCATTATTTTTAAAAGATATGTAACAGAAATTAGACGCGATAATTGAAAAAAGGATTTTTTTAAGTAATAAAAAAATTTGCAACATTGTTCATTTTAATGGTTGATTTTTTTTAAAAAAAAAATTTGTGTTGATAATTTTTAGTTCACGGGAAAAAAGAGAGAAAATGTATTATCTAACAACTAATTTCTAATAAATTAAAATATATGTCAAAAAACTTCAGAAAAAAAGCTTTTATAATAAATACGATGCAATTTCAATAAGGTACAACACAATTTCAATACGGTGCAAACCAAAGAACTCAATTGAAATTATTTTTTAAGGATTAGGTTGCTTAAGTAATGAATATTTATAGTAAAAAGGGGAAAAATAGGACATTTCAAATGTGCACATATGTGTCTTGCTTTTGCGGTTTTCTGCAGTCACGATGTATTTCTTAGTTCCTCATTGTACTATAAGTTATTTTTAAAAACTAAGTTGATAGTCATCCCTTTTTAAGTACTTGAAAAAAACCACATTTTGCTTGTTTCTTAATATATTTAAAGAGTCTCTCTCTCTCTCTAACAAATTTAATACCAAAAAACTACTTAATATAACTTCCATAATGAACGATTATTCTCAATTCGCTTTCATCAGATTGTCATTCAGATAAAATTGTCTACAAAAGTTGTGAATATAAAATAAAAACAAACCCATAAATAGTTAAATTCATTTTTTAAAGTGCTGGTATAATTTTATATATCTGAGGTTTTTCATTTTACAAACTTTTTCTTTCATTTGTAATATTCTTTTTTCACTTTTGCTATTAAATGATTTTACATGTCGTTTAAGTTTCAACAGAAGCAGGATTTTTAGTTTTAAATGGTACATTTGATTGAAAGTCCGTCAAAGGTTATTGTTCTTTTTAGCAAGATTGTTATCAAATATATGGAAGTAGATGTTTTTATAATTCATTTTATCGTGCCTATTATTTTAGCTTCAGATATTAAAAAAATTGGTATGAATATGTATAGTATATTAATGTAAGCATTCTGTTTAAAAAAGCTCTTAATTTGTAGTGTAACTATAAGTACTTGTTGCGTAACTAAACACATTTGTTATTTAAATTTAGAAATGAGTAAACGCGTTATAAGAATTTGTTTTTTTATTGACTCCGATAAAAATTATTTTCTCTTTTCTTTCGGAAAGGATTCGACATGACTTAGGAATGAAGTATTCTCTTACTAATGACAAATTCACAATGAATGATTTCTTCACATTGACTTATCGATAACTTAGTGAAATGAGGGGGGGGGAATTACGTCATTGATGCCATGGTTACTACATGTACTAATGAGTCGTGTTTTTTTTTATTCGATTTTTTTCCTTTAGTTTAAAAAATATAATAATTTGTACGGACCTTTACTTTAAAAACAAAGTGTTTCGATCTCCTCGATTTCTGTATTATGTCTCTTTATAATTCAGAAATTACTTCGGCATGCAGAGCGAAAATAAAGTTTAAATATCTATTACATAGTACTGCAAAATTGATTGCGAATAAAAAAAAAAAGAAACAAAATTCATAGTCCTTTAAAAAGCCATCTATTTACTCTATCCAGTAAATTAAAACTACTTACATATGTAAGATCATTCGCGATTATATATCCTTAACCATAGGCCTATGAATCTTTGGGATCTGTAGGAAAACTTCGAGGGGTTTGTGAGTTTAAATGAGGAAAATATATCATCTCATTATCTTTTATTTCAAAAAGAAAACCAATAATTTCTCTTTCATTTAATATATATATATATATATATATACCTCATACTATTTAAGTTTATTGAAGAAATTGCAAAAATTATAATTAGTTATCTGATCTATTCATATATTTATAAATATATGATGTACCTGTTCAAGTTGGGTAAAATAATGGTCTTCATATTTACATGCCTTCTATTAAGCCAATAATTGAGGGGGTTGGAAAAGTCTAATTTTACTGTGTTAGATACGTATTTTTCTCTTATGTTAACTGTCTCAGACTGACTATAACTTCTTGGATTGTTTAGTATTTTTATTTTATTCACATTGCACATATGGTAATAGAAGCAGTCCGCCTAAAGGAGAGATGAACTATATCAAATTTCGTACTTTTCACTTTTCAAGCAAATAACCAAAAAGGAGCGAACAAGAAACTCTTGTTTAGATCACACACACTAGGTTGAGATGACAATTAGGGTCAATAAGCTTAGTAGTAACTTATAACTTAGTCAACAAACTTATGTAGTTTGAAATAATTTAAATCGTACGAAGAAAAGTCCCTTAAAAGGATATTAATATATTTTCTACACATTTCACTATTTTTATTTTAAATTGAATGTAAAATTAATCCTTTTCTTAACTTCATGTTCTTGTTTCTTTTGAATTTTTTATTCTTATTTCATATTAACTCTTTCTTTCTTTTATTACTCACTTAACCCGGCATCACTCGCGTGAAAAAAAGGACCTAAAGTTCTCACGCAGGGTGTGTCATACCCAAGAGTGTTTACATTGTGTTTTTACCGTAAAATTTGTATACAAATATTAAAAAGGAAGAAAAGTGGGAAGTACAACATGTTTATTACATTTTTCACACGTAAATTTAGTTTCTTTGATCTTTTTATGCCTTCATTCTGTGCATTGTTTATACACTCTGTGACGTATGTGCGTCCCCCTTTGAGACATCTGGGACTTGCTTCCCACGGCCGGATCAGTTTTTAGAAGAATTGATGACCACACGAGCAAAGACAAGTCGCTAATATACTGCGACGGACGTGTCTTAATTAGCCCCTGCAACCTTTGACCCGAGGGGAAGCATTTCGCCACCACCGGATGTGGGGTGTGACAGGGGACGCGCCGAGAACGGTCAACCGCCGAGAGACCGCAAAGGGCCGTGAGAGAAGAGAGTCGACAGCGAAAACTTCGCATGGAACAGATACCAACAAAAGCCCTCCCTCACAAAACTATTTTGGAACTCTAAAATCATCTCATAGTACAAAATTGTATATTAATATAAATAATAGCTGTGACTTAATTAAACTAAATTATTATATTTCAATCACGCTATCATTATTGAATCAAACGTCACAACTCCTTTAATCGCGTTGTGAGTGAGGGCGATGTTTTCACTGCATCCTAATTTTTTTTAAATCTGTATCTTTTTCAAACTAAACATATAGGAGTAAACTTCGTTATTCTTTAAATTTAAAAATTTTGGAATTTCTTTTTTATTTTCTCTTATTTTGTTCCAGAAATAGTTTTTCTTTTCTTCAAAAGTTCATCTGAAAGTGGGTAAGATGTGTACCAGTTATCTCCTTTAAAATTACATTCTTCTCAAGTGTTTTTGTGTCTCTACATATAAAACATTGATTTTCAACAGTGTCTCCCTTTTCTAAATCTGGATCGATTTTAGTGGAGGAATCATACTTGCTGTTATACTCTTCATTTGCTTTTTCCTCATCATAACCACGAAGAGAATTTCTTCATCCGAAAATACTGTTGAACTATATTTATTAAATACTATATTTATTAAATTACTTAAATATCACATTTCTTCATCATAACTACAATAATACGCCATAGAATAAGGAAGATTTTAAAGCGTACTCCCGTATTAAAAATGTAACAAATTCACGCGCAGGGTGTGGCACACCCGAGGGAGTGGTATAAAAAGATCTATTTTAAAAATACGCTGACAGGCTTAATCCCCCTGAAGGCTATGATCTTAAAGTCAGCTGGACCAGGAATCATCCATTTTCCAAAAAAGGCTTAGCAGGAGCGTTGAAAAAAGTTAGACGGTGGGTATGACACACCCTGCCGGGTTAACGAGAGTGAACAAATTGAACTGCTACCTAAATTATCAAAAAGTTTCACGCCATCAAATTTTTGTAGTGAGCAGAAGCGTTATGGCATCATTCATCGGATCTGCCCAATTGGTTTTCATAGATTAAATCATATATTTTAGAACTTTTAAGAAAATTCTTCGGTTTGATAACCAGGAGAGGGGGGGGGGGGGGGTTGTAATGCGAAGTGAATGCTTTCGTCCGTCCTAAGATTCTATCACGTGTTTTTGAGTTGTTGGTTTTAGCCTTTATGTTTTGGGAATGTCTTCTTGTTTCCGTATAAAATGTTCGTCTTCAAAATAACTTATTATTGTCAATAAACAAAAGTGCGACCAGAATGCCTACCAGAATCTTTTTGATCAAGACAACACCCAAAATATCATACAACTCTTACGACCTTTCATATATATATATATACATATATATTTTATTTTATTTTACTTTTTTCTTATTATTTCAATTTTTTACTTTCTTTTTAATTAATACAACTTTGTTTTTTATTACTATTATATTGCTAGGTTTTTTATATATGTTCTTCATTTTATTCAAGTTTTTTTCTATTTTTACATATTTATTCGGAAATTCTCTTATTTATTATATTTTCTTTCATGCTTATTTTTGATATATATTATTCAACATGTTTGTTTGTGCTCTATGAATACACTAGTTTTCTAGTTCAAGTATAAAAATTTTTTATGACAGTAATCTTAACGTTATTTTAGCGACTGGCAATTAAATCAGCTTTTTTAGCCTATCTATGCTCGGTGTCACACTATTATGGTATGCATGATATCGTCAAACAGTGACCATAGTTTGTAGGTAGTTTTTCGAAGTTGTTTTGGAAATTTTTCCTGTTTTTTATCCTTTGTAATAGGTACGAGTTCTTCTCCATTTTTTTGTTTACTTCGATTGAGTAGACAATTTGCTTATTATTCGACTGTTTTGAGGTACACACTGGTTTATATTTTACATATTTTACAATATGAATCACTGTTATAGTCATCATTCTAATATATTTAAGAATGATTTGGACAAAGAAGGCACTAGGTATGGTTTGAATTATTTTTCATACCATGCGGAGTGTAAGACTCCTTTATATAATAATAAATCCTATAGATCCAGAACATTCTGGAATTCTAACTATGTAAATAACTATAATTATCTTAATACTGATTATTCTACAAAAAATGTTGTTACTAAAGAGAACAAGCAATTTTGTTTAACTTCTCACAAGTATGTTAATAAATATTTTAATATTACCAACTCTAAAAATAATTCCCTTATTGTTGATTGTCATTATACCCCGAATATTTATTTTCGCTACAATAAACGTAAAGATAAAAGATGTAAAACATGCCCATGAGCAATTATGAACAGTTGGATACCAACTCCAACTTTATATTTTGTAAGTCTTTTAATTGTATCTATATGTTGAATTGTAAAAAATGTAATTATAAATATATTGGTCAGACTTCTACACACATAAATATTCGAATTAATCTTCCCAGATCTCATACTAAACATTATATTAATAAATATAATATCAATAATATTGAAATAAGACACTTTCACCTGCATGGTTTTGATAATATTGATATATCCATTCTTAGAATAGTTCCCTTTTTAACAGATAGATTATGGTGGGAAAACCATTTTATTCATTTCTATAATAAAATATATCCACATGGACTGAACACATTATATAATGGCAAAAATGTTCTGGAATGCATACAGCAAAAATATATTAAATAATATTTTTATAATTGTCATAATAATAATATTAATAAAATACCCAAGAGAACAAAAAGAGGTAAAAGGAATAAAAGAAAAAGTAGAGATTCCAAGGATATTACAGCTAAAATTAATGATTTCTGTAGTGATTTTGAAACTGTTTATAACATTAATCAAATAAAAAATTTCATGTTTTGTTTGAATAAAAAGGAAATCAAACTTTTTTAATTATATACTTAGTTACGATAATTTTAAAGACTATCAAGCCTTACATGTTATGAAAGATTTTTGTAATTTCTTAATCAGTAAGTTTAATATATCAATACATGATAATGTTTTAAATTCTACAACTGAATACTGTAACATCCTTTTCATGAATAAATCCTATAATCATGTAAACTTTACTAAAGTGTTTGAGAAGTATATTCAATTTTTCCCAGTAAAAAACATTAACATTAAAAAGGCATTTAAATATAATAAGAAAATTGGTAGATCCATCTTTAACTACAATTCTTTTGATTTGCAACATAATAATATTGTATGTAATTGTCATAATTATGTAGATTTCATTGATGAACATCATAAACATGTCATATCTGATAATTTAAATATTATTAAAGATAAAACTCTTAGAGAAATAATGGTTAAGGGTACAGGCTTTAGAATAATGCGCTCTAATAATAATAAAGCTATTAAAGCACAAATTTCTAAAGATATTAATAACTTCATTACAAAAATAGCAATTAAATACAACTATCCTTTCGAAGCATCCAATGAGTTTAAATACAAAGTTTTGCGTGAATTACTTAATCTTAACTATAAAACCGATAAAAATATTACTTACAAAAATATAAAACACCAAATTTCAAATCTTCAAAAAGATTTCATTATTGTATATGTTGATAAAGTTCCGGGCAACAATGCAATCATTTGCAAATGGTTTTATAACTTTATACTTAACAGTTTCAAAACAATAACGCGTTTATTAAATCTAATAGCAGCAATAAAGAAATCATTAACCGTATATCAGCTTTTTATAAAAAACTAGATTTATATACAAAGAATATCAATTTTCCTTATATTTTTCTAACACCAAAATTTCATAAGTGTCCAAGTAAATTTAGAACTATTACTAATGGTTTTAATACCTATATTACACAACCAGGCAAGGTGTTGCAAAAAGTTATACAACACACTCTAGACAATATCTCAAACTCCATTATTGTAAAGAATAGTTAAGATATCGTTGAGAACATGCAAGGTAAGAGTGTTAAATCTTTGCATAGCTTTGACTTCGAAGACTTATTCAACTCTATTGATATAGAGGATATGATTAAAGTACTTAAAAATGTTTATATTAAATATTCATTAAATAAATTGATAAACTATGATAAATATAATACTATTATACAATTTGTTTTGAAAGAAAATTACATATTTCATAATAACTCTTATTATCAACAAATTAAAGGTCTGCCACATGGTGGCCCAGCAAGTAATAGTCTGGCTAATATCTATTTTCACTATTACGAGAATGAAAAAATTGATGCAGACTCTTGTTACTTTTTTTAGATACATCGATGATTTAATTATTTTCAGTAATAAAGTTGACTTTACTCCTATTTTTAATTATTATCCACCCTACTTGAAATTAATAAAAACCAATTGCAATATAGAGTCAGCAAATTTCCTTGATCTAGAATTAAAAGTTAAAAATAATATGCTAAAAAGTAATATTTTTGATAAAAGAGTTTCTTTTGATTTTAATGTTATAAAAATGCCATATTGGAATAGTACCCTTCACATTTCAATTTTTAGAAATATCATTCTAAATTACATAAAAAGAAATAATGATTTAGTATCTGAAGAAATATTGAGAATTAATAATTATAAAAAATTCTTTCTAAGTTGCCTAGACTATAACTATCCAGCTAATTTTTTACATATAAATATATGTCTTCAAAGTTATAGCTATTTAATTATTTTTATTTAATGTATTCATTTCTATTTAGTTTATAGTATATAATTTTTTAATATATTCTTATATTAAGTTTAGTTACTAAAATATATATATAGATGGCGCCATTATTCCTAGTTTTGCTGTTTTTTATGCATTGAGTCAGTACACTCGTGGATCTGTATACATCGGGTTTCTTTGCTCATTTACATTATTGTTAATTATGGTTATATTCATTATTAACCTCTCTTGCAAATATTTTTGTTTATAAATATTTATGTTTGTCTATTTCTTCCGGATTCCTCTAGTAATATAATATTGAAATTTCTATTCTATTGCTGTTATATTCACCCACGTGGGTTTTAGGCTTTTGCCTTGGTTTATATCTGGAGCTATTATGTCGAAAATTTCTGCTGAAGGAGAAGGTTGAGATCTCACAAAACATTGTTTAATCCTGTTTCACTGTCCTAAACCAGTGACAGCTCGGGAAATCATAATAGTTTTTTCCATTCTAGCTAAATTTCTCTTTTTTGGTTTGTCATGGTTCCATGTTCTTGGTTCTTTCGGTCTGATCTTAAGATTCTTAGGACTTATTAGTCCTCTTTTTAATTTATTTACTGCTATATATGTGTGTGTGTGTGCGCGCGCGTGTGTAATAGTTCTCCATTTACACTTTCTTCCTGGAGATTTTTCTTTAATTTATGATAGTCATCAACCCTCCCTGACATCACATGATATATATTTTTCTTTTTTTTACCTGCCTAAGGGGAATTACCCTTTTAACCGCAACTTTAATTCCTCAATAAATTCCACTTTGACACATTTTATGGTGAAATCATGTAATGTTGCATCAGACACCGAATCTGATAAATCAGCGTATTTCACCATAAATCATATGACTAATGAAGATCCGAGACATTTCCGCTAGAAAAAGGTATAAAGCCTGAGATCTCTGGAATGAGGAAGAATAATTTTTTTGTCCTTTGCTTTTTCTCCGTATGTGCTTGTGCAGCTACTTTTTGCTATGTGTGGGTTCATCAATAAAATGTGGAACTGAAATAAAAAGATTTCTTTAGCCATTCGACTTCCATAAGTCCCCGCACCCCGTTTAATTCCAGTGAAATTACTATATAAGTATCTAGTATATGCTTGCCACAGGATGCTCAGCTAGCAACTGTTTAGATAATCTACATACATTTTTATGAAAATAGCTACATAGACAATAATTCATTTGACTATTTTTGTTGTATAGATGACGTTATCATATTGGGTAAGAATGAGAAAATTTCAAACCAAAATACTAACTTTTATCTTGATCACCTTAATTTGATACATGCTAATAATAACTTTCAATTAAAAATATTACGTATCATCTCAACTGCAGAGACAAATATGACTTAAAATGTAAAGATAAGAAAATCATACTGATTTTGGAAAGTTCAAAAGATTGATTCTGTAGTATTATAAGTAATGCTGACTTAGGACAGCTTTCAATTTTATACAAAAGTGGGATTTAACCAATTTTGTGGATAACCGATTTTCCCTGTTTCTGGTTATAATACTGGGCGAATCTTATTGGAAATAATGTGTAAAAGTTCTAAATACATTATAAGAAAAAAGTAACTAAAAGATTCATTTAAAAATGCTTAGATCAAGACGAATCAGTAAATAATAAGCAAGTTATCGCCAGATTCAAGATGTTAATTCAGATTCAAAAGAAATTCAGGCCGAATTGTCACATAACAATAAGTATAAAAATTATTTGTACTAAAATAATTTTAAACTAAGATAAAGTCAAGTACTAAAATTACAAGAGTAGCTTTGAAAATATTTTTGTATTAGTATAATATTAAGGTTAAAAATAAAAATTATTGGAATATATTATTTTTAAGTGCTAGTGTCATGCCATCAATAAATTAATTAAGTAGGTAATTAAATGTTGTATATATAATGAAGTATGAATATTTACTATATATTCTTCAATAACAGCTATTTATCTGTATAAGTAAAGATTTAATACATGAAATTTAGAGTTTCCTTATACAGATAGCTATTAATAAAATGAATTGGGTATTTTTTAATCTATACAGTATTTAATAAGATTATTATAGCTTTTATTTTAACTGAATTTTTTGAAACTAGAAATATATTACGTGTGTGTTGTATGTAATTTATAATAATATTCTAAATATTGATAAATGTATACTACTTTCCCAGAGAGGTACTTTAATAATATTGAAGTTAAATTCATCTGTTTTGTCAAAAATGTTAGTACTTATTACTTTATATTTTAACTGTATTTCAATGTTTAAAAATTTCCTTTAAATATGTTATTATAAGCCTGTATTAAATTAATCAAGATAAAAGTTAATATTTGGTTTGAAATACTCGTTCTTACAAAACAAGATGGTGTTAATATATATATATAATCACAATTGAATCTGAATTTGGATCCTGAATCTGAAAATAACGTGTATTGTTCATTGGTTCATTGTGGTCTTAGAATTTTTGAATGTATCTTTTGGTAAATTACCTTTTTTTATAACGGATTTAGAGCTTTTATTAATTATTTTCAATAGGATTCCATTCAGCATTATGAATAGAAAGGGGGAAGGTTGGCTAGTCACAACACTGGTAAGTTAAGCTCTTATTTTTGGTTTATTGTTTGTTTCGATGTGTAACATTGTTCAATTTTACAATAGTCATTCAATTCATTTTATTTGTTTTAAATAGTCCTTATAAGGCTTCGCTTCATTGTTCTTTCTAAGTATTTTCTTCACTTTCTATTGCACCATTATGTCAAAATTTGCTGCTGAATGGGGAAGGTTGGATCCTGTAAAGGAAGCTTAACCCTATTTCACTGTCCTAACTCAGTGATAGCTCTAGAAAACATAATAGTTTTCCATTTTGGTCAATTGACTTTTTAAATGTCTACTTATATATTGGGGGGATTTAATAGGTTATTAAAATCCATCTTCATTCATTCTTAGCTATGTAGGAATTACAATTTGTCTTTCATTTTTTATTGTATATATATGTATATATATATATATATATATATATATATATATACTGATTGTTTGATTAAATTTAAATATATATCGCTAACAATGAAATAATTCCTTTTTCAAATTAAAAGGTTGAATGATACAGGAAGGATCTTGTGCTGTCTCACTGCCCCGCGAGTGAACTTTATGATGCGATCTTGCTTAGTTAATCTTACTTAAGTTCATTCAACAAGAATAGATTCCTTCAGACTATCCTAGACTGAGGAAAATGCATGATTTACAAACTCTCTTTTTAAAGAAAGGACGCGATACTTAAATTTGACATTAGAGTTAACAACCACATAAGCAAAAGCAGAAATATGTTTTAGTGAGTGCTCATGTTCGTGAGAATATCACTCACTTACATTGGCTCATTTAGTGTAACTTATTTTATTCATATTCATTTCCAGAATTTGGATCAGGCAAATACCTTGATTCAAATGAGCTGCATCTTCAATATTTACATATAACACTCTCAGATTCTGTGGAGAAGGTAAGCTAAGATGTACAAGGTGTGGCAAAAAGCTCGGACAAACTTCCTGGATCCTAGAATAGTTAACGAATTTATTTTTAATTGGTATTTTCATGTTTCTTTGTCTATCACTTTAATAATAAAATATTTTTAATATATTTCATAGTCTGTACTTTGATTTATGTGTTTTTTATAATTACCAGCAAAAGGGCTGGTATTTTAAAGTTGTTTCAGCAAAGGAAATGACAGTGTGAAACCATTCGTTTGCTTAATGTACCTCGGCAGACAGTGTCTGATGCAGTCTGCCATTTCAAAAAGCTTGGCAATGATAGCTGACGTCAACGAAGTGGACGAAAATGCACTGTAAACACTTCAAGGATTTGTAAGGCCATCGAAAAGCAAGTCCAGAGAAATCCGAAGGTTTCCATGAGAAAATCGCTCCTGACATGGGATTAAGTGTTAGATCGGTGAGGTGAATAGCAAAAACAGAGCTTGAACTGAAGCCTTACAAGTTGGGAAAATTTCAGCTATTCACTGAAAGAAACAAACTCGTACGGCCCCGAAGATGCCGAAAACTTTTGAGACGAGCCGCAAGTCAGCGCTGGGAGAGATTACTTTTCACTGATGAGAAGCTCTTTGCGGTTAAACAAGTTCATAACTCCCAAAACGATTGAATCTGGTCTGTGGACGGTCCAAGCACATCGGCAATTGTTGAATATCGCCAATATCTAAAGTAGATCAGGGTCTGGGGCGGAATTTGCGCAAGTGGCAAAACTCCTTTGATTTTTGTGGAAGAGAGCGTTAAAATCAATTAAAAAGTGTACCAGAGGGACATTCTTGAAGCTATTGTACTTCCATGGGCCCAAAAGCATTTCCAAAATGCAAAGTAGACGTTTCAACAAGACTCTGCACCAGCTCACAAGACCAAAAAGACACAAGAGTGGTGCATGGCAAATTTTTCAGACATGATGTCATGTAAAGATTACCTACCATACTCGCCGGATCTCAATCTCATGGATTACAGTGTATGGTCCATTTGGAGTCCAGGGCCTGCACTAAACCATACAAAATTTTAGACTCTCTAAAGCAATTGTTTCTGCGGGAATGGGATAGATTAAAGGTTTTAGACGTGAGGCCCATTGTTGAAAATTCTACAAGCGCTTGCTCCTCTGCATTGCTGCAAACGGCGGTCACTTTGAAACCAATTACATTTATTTATTAGTACGAGTGTACTCTTATTATTATTTGTTATATTTTACTAATTTCTTAATTTTTTATAAAGTTGTTTAAAAAATTGTTTGTCCGGGTTTTTTTGCCGCACCCTGTATAGAGTTAGAAAGCAAGCTTTTGAAAAATTTTATAACTGGCTTTAAATTTTCAAACATGTACCTTTTTGTATAATTCTTCATTGTATTGATTTTCTTTAGAGTTTTCTATTTATTTTCTTACAATGAGTTTGGGAAAATGAAAAGTTTCATTACGTTTCCGTACGTTTGTTCGGCTATTAGCATTGATTTATTTTTTATACCCTTTAAAGTATTGAAAGAGGCTTTAAAATGTAAAATAGTAAACTAAGTAAGATTGTTCTGACCATACTTAAGAAATATCTAAAGCATACACATAAAAAGATCAGTTGATATTAAAATCAAAGATCATATTTACATTTATAGTCATTTCTTTCTTTAAAATTTTTAAACAGAATTTGCAATCTTTATTTTGGAAAAAAACTTAAATTAGATTTTACATTAAAATATATCATTTATTATTTCTACATCTCTCTCTATACATACATAATGTATGATTCGTACAGAAATCTTTAACGCCACATAAATACAAGTGTAAGCAATTTCAATAGATGGCAGCACCTTGCATCAAGTATGTTTGGTTCTTATCTTAGAATATAGATGGCAGCACAACTTACTTTGCCATGGAAGTGTCAATTTTCTATACTGGAAATGAGGGGAAAAGAGAGCGAAATAGAACCTTTTTTTTTGTTGTTTCCATATCCCTTACGAACAAAACCACTTTGAGAGAAAATGGAAATTAACATATTTTCAAACTTTGAAAAATAATTCGACTGCAACTATAAATATTAGTGTTGAAAATATGTTTAGCATCTTAAAATTCTTAAATTAAGTTAGCATCGTCATTTTGATATTTCAGATAAACATAATTTCCAATGAATACTGTCGTTTTTTGCAGCCGTTTTTTAAGAGTTTTCAAAATTTATAATGTCCAAACTAAAAATTTCACAGTTAGAATACTTGACCCTATATGACATTTAAATTTTTTTCCTACTTCAGGCCGCTACTATTTTATGATACTTTGTTTATTTATTTTTCTAAAGTGAAATTGATTCTAGAAATTGCAATCAGTTATGTGAAACATCAGTTTGTCAAAGTGAGAGGCTTTACCTTTAAGTTATAAAATTTCACTTAAGATTATATTACAAGAAATATATTTTGCTCAGTCAGTATTCTGAATGTATAATTTTAGGAATATTTTTGAAATAAATGATTTTTTCTTATAAATGTAATAATTTATTTAGAAAAGTTAAAAGCAGTGAAAACTGAGCTGAATTATATGTAGACATTGGGTTAACTTACCATTAATTGCTTCAGAAATAGCTGTAACACATGTAGGGAATTTATATATATATTTTTCCCAAAGGCCTATATAAAACAATATTCCATTTGTTTTGGAAAAATTTATAATTAATTGCCTTATACTGAACCAAACAATTTTTATGTCATCATATGCATTACCCTTTTTAACTTAACTCAGTGGCGCAACAGTCCATGAGGGCCAAGGCCTACTGTGCCCAACTCAGTATATGCGACCTTGGGCCCTGAGATGCAAGAGCAAATGTTCAGATGAGGTGGTTAGTCTGACGCGAACCACCAGTGTTAAATTGACAAGCAAGTTTGGTGCTCATTTTATCACCCTACTGAAGAGATGAAAGGCTGAGTTAACCTTGGCCAGTCCGGGTTTGAACCTCGGACCTATGTTGAGGAAGCACGATGCACTAACCACTCAGCCACTGGGCTTCAATACCCTTTTTAGTTTTCATAATTATTATTATGAAAAACAATATTTTGAAAGACTTGTTTCTAAGAAAGGTAGCTTAATTGTGAAATGTTTTCTCAACAACTATCTTCATTATCATTGTCATTAATGTTTTCGAAAGTATTGTATTATTTTTTTATTTTTTAGTTAAAAAAGTTATTGCAGCATCATTTCGACAAACAATCTAGCAAAACTCTTTAATTCTTCTAAGAAATTTTCTAATATGGTCTTGTGATTTTTTTTCTCCCGAGAACTAATAGATATGGGATTGATAGATATTATAGCAATTGAAACAAATCAACAATTGTTTTCTATCAAAGAAACTGAGCTTAAGGTAAATTTTCGTTAAAACATTTAAGCGATTCAATTAGCGATACAATATATATGCAGAGGTCACAGTGTATGTATAAGATATATGTTATTAATTCTTTTTCTCGAAACGTAATTCAAATAAATCCTTTGAATCTGCTACTCAAAATATGAAAAACCATAAAAATAATTCATAATTTCAATTATTTTAATTGAATATCATATAGACTTAATGATAGACATTAGTTTAAATTTATCTGGCGTTACTACTTTTAAGAATAAAATTAATTCTATCATGTTTATAAAATGGAATAGATAAAAAGAAATTATTATAGTCTATCTCCAAAAACATTTATAATTTTAAATAAAAAAAAATTATGAAGAAGCTGTGTGTATTGATGATCAAAGCTGCTGTTTCTTATAAAAAAAAAGAGTTTGTTATTTCTTAAATTCAGTAAGAGCAAATAAAAAGAGAGAAAAAAGGTTACAAACGTACAAACACTGAATTATATACATTAATGTCATTTAAGGCGATGATACCGTTTTATCCAGAAATGTTACTAATCCTATTAGTCATCTTAGGAGTTGGTTGATTGTCATAATTGCATATTAATACCTTTTGACAAAAAACACATAGATAAACTATGTTTATAGCGTAAGAGATTTTTGATATTTTTACAATAATACATAAAATTCGTTGATAATTTTTTTTAAAGTTCAAGCACATTACTTGTTAGAAAAATTTAGATTCTGTGTTTTTTTTCAGGAAAAAAATGACGAACATTGACTTTTTAAGTATTTTGAATCACTCTGATGTAAAATTAATTTTCCTTGAATTTTAGTGTTCATATTTTTTTCTTTCTTCCGACTTTTAAGTTTATTTCAATATCTTTAATAGTTTAAAAGTTAAAGCTATTTTTCTCTTTAAATTTCTATTTTGCATTACAACGAGATCGATAACCGGCTTCTGTACAGCAAAGAGTGAATGAATAAATTTCTGTCATGAAATTTTTTTTGAAAGATTCGCATAGTTCGACAATTTCATAGAGATAGACCTGTTATTTATATAAATTAAACTTTTACAATATTCATTTCTCTCTCGCAATAGCTCTAATTTTACTTATATAAATATATTTTGAAAACCCTGAACTCTATTATTTGTTATAAATTCCAAATTTGAATTTGTTACATTAGCAAATATTACAAAAAAGGAAAGAAAAAGTTTCAAAAAATAAAAGAACTTATAGTACAATCAAATCGTTGCACATTTTGAATAGAATTTGTATGCAGAATAACCTTTGCTTGCAATACAGCTGTAGAATCTCAAAAGTGTACATAAAATTTTTTGTAAATGATGTAGCTTAATGTAAATATTACAATATCATTTGAATTACTTTTTTTGTTTATCTCTTTCAAAAGTAGTTTTCATAATTAATATAAGATTCTAATATTCTGCTTCAATTTGATATTTTTTAAAACATTTAACTAGTACGTTAACATAATAGTTAACTACATTTCAGAAGTTTTCTATTTGGTACAATTTTTTACAATAAAATGTAATATAAATAAAGTGAAAGGCAAGAACAAAAATAGGTATTCAAAACTTTTGATTAGTGACACATATTAAATTTACTGTATGTATGATAGGGATAAGTTTTTGATTCCGACGCAAAGATAAAAAAAAAACTTTTTAATGCTCCTTAGTGAAAAGGAATATTTATTATTAATTTTAACTGGAATTTTAAATAATATCTCTTTAATTATAATCGCTGCAGTTTCTCTACTTTATTTTATTTTTAAAATTAGTAGAGAGAACATCTAGTTGAACATTATGTATAAACTCAATGAATTTGTGCTTATTGTATGTACAGTAGAACCTGTTTTTGTGAGGTCTTTTTTAGGTGATTTTATTTTTGTGCGATTTGTTTCGTGTGATCTTTTTTGTATGTGATATATGAATTTCAATGACTTTGGCGCCACCGTAATGTTTTCTTTCAATGTACCAGTGACGTAACGGAGAAAGTTAGGACCCTCTTGCAAAGAGTCAATTTTTTTTTGCCTTTAATATTTTATAAATTGGGTAAATACGTACTTCGCGTTAGTCAGGCCTTGCCCCCCCCCCTTCCGAGACGGGGGTGTACGCAATGCACATATGTATACTTCAAGATGCTTTATGCATTTGTTACAAACAGTCTCAGGACAGTTGCTTTCTCTCAATGCGCCAACAGCCCGTGCTTGATTACAGACGAAATTTTCAATGACAGTGACATTATCAAAAATTTGATAGATTATGAAAACGGACAAGAAGAACTGAATTCTTTGAGAGCGGATAAAATATATGCAGGGATACAGCTTTCCAACAAATTGGAAACGCATTTTCTTAAAATAGATACCAATTCCGAAGGAAGTATGAAATTTCAAAATTCGGTCATGCATATCTGGTTAGCGGGACATTTACAAGCAACTAACCAACTGACCTTCTCGTAAAAACTTATGTCTTTTAATACGGTGCCAAAAAATAAATCAATTGAAATGGTATCTTCAAGTGACGAAAGCGATTTTAACTTATTCATCACAGGAAGATGAGCGCTTTGGATTATGATAAGTAGCAGTGTGAATTACGTATGTGCATTTTTAAAATTTCTCCATGTATACAATGAGAAATTAAATATTTTTAAAATGTTTCCATTTGGAATGTAATTATTTATTTTGTTTGGAAGTACTTTCACATAAATTTCGTAAAAATTGACATATTTCTTAAGTGAGACTTTTTTATGCGGTCTCTCTCACCACATAAAATTTTTTTCTGTTGTATGTCGACAAAGTTGTTAACTAAATGTAAGTATTTATAAAACTTTCAATTATTTTTTTGGGCAAATTTTTTATGCGGTCCCTATATAACGCAAAATACAAGTTTTACTGTGTACGATTATTGTATATATGCGAGTAATTATTTCAGGAACAAGAAATCTGAGAATTTATATCTTAATATTATATTCTGTATTGAAATTACTGAAAGATTAAACAATGTTATGATTAATGAAAATGAAATAGCTTTATTTTTACGTTAATAGATTTTTTTTTACCAGTAATACTATTTGTTATACATTTTTTAAAATATGATACATGTTAAAATAAAGTTAATAAAATTTTTAAGCTAAGAATTCACAATATATTTTCATCCTATACTTTTAATTGTTCATCAATCCACAAAGAATTTTAATGTTTTCTTCAAGAAGCACATCTGAGGTATTTTACACAATAACAACATCTATTTAATTATAAGGCATTGGACGAAACAGCGAGATACTGAACGTGAAAATCGGTCAACAGAAGGAATAACTGATTTTAACTTTCTGTGTTATCTATTGGAAAGTAATATGTTTTCGCCTTCAGAAGGTTATATTGAGAAAAAAAGAATAGGAACATCTCCAACAAAGCCTCCTGAGAGAAGGGCCAGATGGCTATCAAAAACAAACGCATGATAAATATACCTAGAGTGCCCATGAGTGCACTTATCGAAGAAAGAAACCCAGGCCAGTGTTATATAGTTGATGGCAAATATTTCTAAGGAATATTTTTTTCATTATGTATTGATGAATATTTTTGGTTATATATATATATATATAAAAAAGTGAGAGAGTAAAGTTTTTTTTCTTTCTATCATTTTCTGTTTTTTGTTGACTGTTTAATTACAAACCTATAATTACAAAAATGGGTTCTTTAGTTGCAAAAATTTCGAAAACAGCTCTTATTCAAAATATAACTTAACTATTCTGGTCTAGATGTAATAAACAGAGTTTTTGTAGACTTATATGAACATTTTTTAAAAATGATACGTAACATTCAAAAGTCAATCATATTTTTTTATTAATATAGATTATATAGATAAGAAGTTTTAAATGTTTATATATAGTCGAAATTAAACACTTTCATTGCAAAAAAGAATTTTATAATTCTTTTATTTAAAAATAGAAATTGTAGGAAAACATAGCCGCGAGAATTTCACAGCTTCTAGTATCATTCCGTTTGTCACTATTTACTGTCTATCTTTACAACTTGTACATAAAAATAATAACGAAGACATTTGAAAACATGAAATATGTACTATGTTTGAATATCAACATTTTGAGAAATATTCATTTTCAAGATTTAGGGGAACAATATCGATATAAATAGCTCTTCAGAATAATATTGAATGCAGAATTTAGCTTGAGATTTCACTAAAAATATCCATTTTCAGTTATCTTCAGATATTTTCATCAAAATGGATCGTATATTATCACTATAATAGATCTTAATACACGTAGTTCTGGAACAAAGTAAATCGAGCCAATCCAATCAACTTGCATCGTATTGCTGTAGTTCAGTGGTTCTTTAAAATGTGTTAGTAGGAACCCTAGGATTCCACAAAGCATACACAGGGATTTCGCGGGTCACAATAAAAATCAAAAAGAAAATTATAAAAGTATATGAAAAATGGATTGACAATATCTATGAAGTTTTTTTCCCCACAAGTATCTAAAGATCATCCCAGTTATTAAAGCCGACAACCTTATCCATAAATTATAACTTTATTTCATAACACTTAAAGCTTTTACTACAATTTTTTAAAAGAATACTAAAAGCTTTTTCTTTATATGTACTATCTACTAGACTGAGAATATTCCATTGTTTACTATCCCAGTTTCTACGAAATAATTTTGTAATCGTTAGTACAATGTTTTACAAAACTAAATAGTTTTCTAATGAAAAGTGCACGTACCTCTTTTCATTTGTATAAAAAAAATACGTACTGGTTTTGTTGAATCCTTTTCATTTGTTTTCCACTTTTGTCCTTTTAGATATTCTTTTTTTTTGGGGGTACCTCTTGAGATTGTCAGAAATAGAATGTCACCATTCTGCTGCTGCGTTGTTTCCAGAACAACTGAAATAGTTTGATGGGACACTTTTTTATCAAATTAATTGACATTTTGAAATATAACGATGCATTTTCTTCTTTTGATTTTTAAGACTCATTTCCCATTACAGGCGTTTTTTTATTCACTTTAATTCTCGACAAGTTGAAAAATATTTTCTTAATGAGTTGATTACTATTAACTTAGACCGGTTTTGTAATCTAAGCCCGCATTGGGTGGGTTCAATCTCCTTTGGGTGACCCCCCCCCCCCGGTAAAATCTGGTACTATACCTAGCTCTTTCTTTCAAACCATAGATAACTCTCAAAACCCGTGTAAAAAGTGCTAAAAAATCAACTGTATGAATAAATGTTCAGAAAAGTTTATTTACGTTTTAATATTTAACATTGATATAGTTAACGCCTTAGTATTAATATATATATCTCAATAAATAGCAAAAATAAAATTAGGAACGTAAACATATCGCCTCAAGAAACAATAAAAACTTTAAACCAAGAATGCAAATAGTAATATTTTTTAATTATCAGTGACTATATTTCAAAAGTAAGTTTTTATTTTAGGCTAGATGAATCAAAGTTGCTGGCTTCACCACAAAGATCAACCACATCCATTAGGGCTGAATCCAATAAACATTTTCACCCGGTGATGACGTCTTGAGATGAGCGACTTTCCAAAATATTTTATAGTATTGTCTTTTTTTTACCAGTAAATCTGCCATTTGTTCATTTATTCGTATTTTTGCTCTTTTGGTTGCGCAAGTTTTTTGAATTTTTGGTAGGCATGTAAACAAATATTTAGATCTTTTTGGAATTTTAGGGTAGGTTCAATGTTTGAATCAATGTTTAAACGATTATTTTACAGACGGGCAATATGGCCACTGTACTCAAAGGAGTTATGGTCTCAAGCTCATGTCTAGCGCATCACATGTTCTAACTCTAACGCCACTGAAAACCCGTCATGTAGAAGGGCTGACGCTCGTTAAATCTGTGGAGGCTCTAAGTCCTCTCGTTGGCGTGTGGTGGATAGATTCGAGAGGGGGGGGGGTAGCTCAATTGTCGTCCTCATCAGTTGACCATGTTTCAAAATTATGAGGTTTGTCGTCAATAGCCCTCATGTTGCTTTATAGTGAAACGATAATAAACACTTGTACAGATATGCAACAATTTTAAAGCCTTGAGAACTAAATTAGCAGTTAACTGATGAATCTCGATCATTCCTTGTGCAACCATCAACTATTTTAAATCGTGTTAGTGAAAATAATAAGTCGTTTAAAAAAATAAAGGAGGGTTTTTTAAGGTATCCGACTACTTGCGACAACTTTTATTAAAAAAAATGGAGATACGGGGATTTTTTTGTTGTTGTTTTTAGATTTGTTTAGAACATTTTAAGGAAAATATGCTAAAACTAAAAGGAGAAAAAGAAATTATTATACGAAAATGGGTAAAAATTTACAAAATCTAACATAAACGCGGCTCATTCTGTACCCAAAGTTTATGAACACAGTTTCAATTTTTCAATTCTGATGTGTTGATACGTTATTCATTTTTGAAATGACTTCCAGGATAAGAGATATTTTAATTTTTACAAAAGTTAGAGCACTTTATCTTAGTTACTATATGAAATTGCTTGAAAAAATAATGATTATATTCACATAAGTGACTGCAAATTTTGTAATAAAACAGTGATTGATACATCTGAAGGTTAAAACACTTTTACTATTATACTGAACATATACACAAACAATTTCAATTATTTTCAAAACTTTTTGAGCAATTGCTATTTCCGTTTGAGCATTAAAAACACACACACATTTTGAGAAAAACGCTCTTTAAAGTTTGGTATCTTGCTTAAAGTAATGACATCTGCTTTTACTAAAACCCTTGTAACTTTCGTTCTAGTGAACGGAAAATAATAAACTTGGTATTTTTATAAAGCTAATAAAATGGCCCAAAAATTGTCAATTTTTGGTAAATTCCCAATTTTACGGTGGTCGGATACCTTAAACTATATTATTTAAAAACTGTTTAAAATAAGAGTTGGGTGTATTAATAACATAAAATAAGAATTCGATAAAACAGGATTTTTTTAAAAAAATGCTTTAATAAGCATCATAAGGCAAAAGTTATTTTAATGTACATGTACTTCAATAATATAGATGAAATATGTAATTTCAGAAGTTTATATATATATTTGAAATGTTTCCTAAAATAAATGTAAATCCAAAGAACATTAGCAGAAGTATTTTTTAAAAACTGCTTCGATTCTTTAATAACAAAAATTCTCAATAGATATAAAAAGTTCATTCGAATTTAAAATTATACAAACCTGGTTCGTAGCTCAAAGCTATAAGCATTTAGCAACCACTATCCAATACTCCATAAATTTAATGGTAAATCCTATCACATTGTATATATTACCTTGTCCATTTAATGGTAAATTCTCTATTCCCACGCAGCTCAGTGTTGTATACATTATGAAACGACGAAATAAATCCAATCCATGAGTTGGTAAATCTATTCTCGCTAAGCAATATAGCTTATGTTACACAGTCCAAATAATTGTAAGTCCTCTATTCCCGTGGAGAATATAGTTTCGTACAAATATTATCCTGTCCATGTAATAGTAACATTATTATTTTCATATAGAGTAAATACTATCCAAAAATATAAACAATGCAAATTTTTTTTATTAATTCTATAATCGTACATATCAACAATTGTAATACATTAATAAACCAGGTTTTTGAGTTTTCAAGCATCTTCGATAAGATAAAAAGTTTTCTGGGAGTAATTCATGAAAAAATACTTGTAACTTGCAGGAAGTTTGTGTGTTAAAGTATTAATACATAACTATACATAATATTTTTATAAGTATAGCATTTTATGCGAAAAATATAGAGAAACAATGAATTGAACAAAAAAAAAAACAAAGTTTAACATTATATTATAATGCATATAAAATAAACAAATAGCTAGTGAAATTGGTATATTTTAACAGAGCACTGTATTTAGTAATTGAATTAAACTATACGATATTTAGCATATGTTATAAATAGTAGTTAATTAGAATGAATAATCATGAAGGAAGTTCATTAGAAAAAGGGTATATTGGATTCATATACCCTAGAAAGAAATGCATTTTGCATTAGTTTCATTGTGTAAGTAGGAAAAAAATTAATGCTGCTAGGGAAAACTGGTAGAGTTAAGAAGTCATAACTTTGTTATAAATCATGGGAAAAAACACTCCTTATGAAATTGAAAAAAGCAAAATAATTAATATTAATGAGTGATTAGTGCTTATATGTTAACGTTGCATTTAAAGCAACATGAGGGCTATTGTCGACGGATCTTGTAATTTTGAGAGAGAACCGAATCAATACTGATAAATTTGTAAGAAACAATTAGGTGGATAATAAACAAAAGGTTAATTAAAGTTCAGCACATCTGATTTTTTATTTAACAATAACTCAATTTTAAGAAGGAAAAAAGCAGGTTTCCGAAAACTCGGCCCCACCCTTGTAGGTCGCAAAAACCTCACAAGACTTGATGCATTTCTTTAAAAAAAAAGCAGCCAGTTTTTGAAAAGTCGTCTACTTAATTTTCATTATGGACAACTTTTTGTCTTCATAACGTATTTCCTGAGGTGTGTCTGATACCAGGCAAATTGCTGTATACCATGTATTCCTTAATTTTCATTTCCATGAAGTAAATGTTCTATGCCTTCATGAAGTACGTATTTTTTCTTTGTTTAAAGGTATTTGTAGGCAGTTTACTTTCTGTTATATTTTCAAGAAAACAATGTGTCCCCGGTAGCCAAGTGGTCAAGGTATCGGATCGTGGCTGGCATGTCATGAGTTCGAGCCCAGTACCTCTAAAGACCCGCTGTGTAGGGGCGCGATGCCCGTTAAATCTATCGAGATATCAAACTTCCTTCCTTTGATGTAGTATTTAGGAGAGGGGATTCCAGCTCAGGTATCGTCCTCGTCACTTGACCATAGTTCAAAATTACGAGGTCCGTCGCCAAAAGCCCTCGTGTAGCTGAACAGTGCGACGTTAATATTCACTCACTCATTCAAGAAAATAATATATTCAAGTGCAATTCAATATTTTCTGAGAAAACACTCGTACTTATTCTTTTTTAATCCCATTCTCGATAACCCGGCATTTTCGCAAATTCGGCCCCTCTTCAGCCCACATAAACTGAGGAACATGAACCACATATGCAATTTTTTTTCCTAATGGGGCTGCGCGTTGGTATTTTAAACCTTTGCAGACCTAGTACATTCCCCAGGAGCTGGTATCACTTTTTAGCTTTGCACCATATAGGTGATACCAATAACAGCAAGCAATTTTGACGCCCAGTTTCCTCCACAGAGGGAGGCACCTGAGCTCTTGAAGATGCGAACCTGTACTAGGATTTAATTTTGCTTTTACAAGAAAGATTTGAATTTCTCTTTTACAAGAAAGCTAAGATTTTAAATACCACATACAGTAATACCTCGACTTAGCGAATTCGGAGTTACGCGATTTTTTAATTCGTCCCCCTCCCATCACTGAAACTCAGGAGGGAACAGTGCCAGAGTCTGATGAAATTGGTAATTTGATTGAAGAAGTTGTCGATCTTGCCAAAAAAAGAACTACTCTATTCCCACAATCAGGAGCTGACAGTTGATGAGCTCATAGAAATGTACGAGTAAGAGTAAGTCATTAAAGAGCTTGAGTCTTTAGATCCAGTTCAATCAGAAGATCGAATAACGTTTGGGAATTGGTCAGAATGCCTCAGGATTTAATTGAAAAAGGATTACAAATTTTAGAAAATATGGACTCCAACGAAGAGCATACTTTTTCAACAAAACAAGGAATAAAATAATAATTAGTTTTCTACGAGAATGTTTTGTTGGGGGGAAAAAGCTTTGATCCGCGGCAGACTACTTGTTAGATTTTATTAAACTTCTACATCAAAATAACTTCGGTTCGAGATTTTGTATTTGTGTTTTCTAAACTGTAATCTTACCTACTATCTATGTGTTATTTGTGTTATTAAACATTTTTCTAAAATTATTATTTTCTTTCATCTCCGGTCCCGACTAAAATTAATTTATATGTATTTATATGCGAAATTATACCCCGACTTATGCGGTTAACACTTGGTCCAGCCTATCACGTAAGTTCGGGGTGTTACTGTATATAATATGATGCTATTTAAGGAGGATTTTGCTAACTAACGCACGTTATATAGGTTATTAAAATTATACACTAAATTATTTTTTCATGATTTCTACGAACAGCTCATTTAATCTATTTCGTTACAAAGAAGCAATTTATTTCTTCTGATTTGCATCTCCGAGTTTAATTAATAATCATGTATTTATCTATTAACAACAGTACATATTAGGCTTATCTTTTTTTTATATTGCTAGACAACAGAAATGTCTATTATGTACCAAAAAGGTTGCTAGGTACAAATAACTGGCTCATGAAAAGATAATTGGATTTTCTAACAGTGTGCAATTACTTTCAATTTTACTGCATGAATTCCCCCCAAGCATCAAATTCATAATATTCCATTTTTAATAAAATCATAATACATACTATAAGAAACTTGTTTGATATAAGTAGAGTTATATGTTATATAACATGATTTTATGAGTAATAAATAGGAAACTCATAATATTTTGATAATTGATCGTGTTTTTATTACTTTATGAGCTATACTTTATTATACGGGTCCATTATATTTCTTTTAGGAAGTTCACGCTCGTTTTTCCCGATGTTTTTACAAATATGTAATAAATTAAAGTCATATACATCCAGTTTTTCAATGTAAGAGACCAATTAAAAACAGTCAAGATGAGAAATTAAAACGAAAAACTAGTAGAGAGTGATTAAAAAGGAGATTGACTAGAATTAAGCCGCGTTTGTAGGAGATATTGTTATACAGATACATATTTTGTTAAATTTATAGCTTAAGCTAAATTGTATAATTAAGATACACTTGTTCTAGATTTAAAATTACAACAGATAAAAAATTGTATATTAATTGCAACTTTCATAATCTTTACCCAGCTGTGAACTATCTTCTATTTACTTCAATTACATGTTTCTTGTGTTATTCCTATCAAGAATGAGAGTTATAAATATGTTTTATTAGCATAAAAAATCTATTGAATTCCATTCTTATTCTACTTGTATAAGTCTGGTTAGATTCCCAGATATTTATTTGGAAGTTAACCAGAAACAAAGCCGAAATATCATATATATATTTTCAAAATTTCTCTACAAGAGAGAGATGAATTACATGATTAATACTTAAAAGAATATCAATTGCCAGATAACAAGACAACAGAATTTAGAAGGAGATATGAAAGATTGAAATAACACAGTAAAATATAAAAGAATGGATGCTTCAGTATTATCAACATTGCTGACTTAGGACAGCTAGTATACATAAAATTTTCTTTAAAAAAACCCTTCTGTATAAAAGTGGGGCTGAACATGTTTTTTGGCCAGCCAACCTTCCCCCTTTTTTGTTAATAATACCAAGCAAATACCAATTAGAAATAATGGATAGGAAATCTAAATCCATTATAAGGAAAAGGTAACTTACCCAAAAATTGCTTACTGAAATGCAGAGCCCGTGCTAAATCTGAGTACAATAAACAAGTTATTGCCAGATTCTGGACCATAAATACAATTTCAAAACAAAGCAATGGCTGAAAAATAGCACTTAGCAAAAGTATGAAAAGAATAGAAATAATAAAATAAGAAATGTAAACATACTACCATTATCTTAGACTTTTAATATGGTTTAAAAGTTATAATATATTCTAAAAAAAGTAATTTTATCTAAAACTAGAAACTGGGGGTATTTAAAACTATCTAGGAAGAATAATAAATCTATAATATAAACCTTTTAAAACTATGGAAATTTAATCCTTACTATTTAGAATTTCATTATTTATATCTATATATATATATATATATATGACAGTTTATATATATATAAACTGTCATAAATTCGTTCAAGTCGTCCTCATTCAAAGGGGACGAGTCCCTAATTTTTTTTTGGAATTCAGGCTAGAACAAAAGATTTGACAACAACAAAAAAATCGACGAGTTTGTGTACTGTATTATTTCAAAACTGTGCAAAATAGTTAGGTGTATGTTTTCTTATACAAAAAATATAATATTACTTGAAATTTGATAAAGGAAACTCAGCACACACAAAACTGAGGATGAAAATAATAGTTTCGGTTCTATCTTTTGCTATCGATTGATAAATCCTAATTATTAGGAAACAGAATCCCGAACTAAATGGATCGATGTCCATCGCAAGTGTAATTGTTCGAATACCAGATGGTGCCTTGATTTATTTGAGGATAACGTAATTGCGAAATCTGAATAATGATGGTTGTTTGAATGTTGGGATTTCGTCCTTGCTTGCATCTACTTGATGTACATAGTGTAGAATGTCAATGCTGTTATTATACAAAGTATTACTGCAAGCATAACTGTTATACTTAAATTATTTACGACTTCTTTCAGACTATATTTCTTTTAAATAATGCAGGAATTATTATAATAATTATTTTATTTACTATCTTTATGCATTATATTATTTCCCAGAATACTTACATTTGCTGCCAATTAAAGAGTAATTAATACTTTTAGAAAACTTTAATCTATGTTTATTTTATCTCATTTATTTTCTTTTGAAAATTTTTCAAATAATTTCCATCAGTGAAAGTTACAAAATAACAGGGAATTTTTAAATTAGCACAAAATTCTGTAATACATAAGACTCAGTTTTGCAATATTCGTTAGACAATTTATTTCTGCTTGCTATAAATGAATTTTATAATTCCTACCAATATTTAAATATCCAGAGATGGGTCAGTTCTACTTGATATAAAAAAGTTTTTTATCATGTTTTTTTATTTAATAACAATTTATATCTATAATTAAGAAATTTATGAGTATGACGAATATTATATTTGCTGTGAAATTAGAAAAAAAACCTCTGTTAGTAATAAGAAACAAGCTGTAAACATATAATTATAAAAAAGACGACGATAATCACACAAAAAATTATTATTTTGACCTTAAAAAAAATCTTGAAACTATATCATCTTATAATTAAAGTAAAGAAATAAATCTTAAAGAGATAAGAAGAAATAATTCTCGAATCACTGAGTTTCAAAACAAGAAATCACATCTTTTTGATTAAATAGCATTTAAAATGAATTGATGAATGAAAATATTCGAAAAATTACATTTTATGTTTAAGTGCTATGTACAATAAACAAGTACCTATACGTTATAGTACACATTATATCCATATATTTATCTACTATATGCATGATAGTTTACTACATAAATGATAAATACAAATAACGAATGATTTCTATGTGCTCATCTAAAATTTGAAGAAAGGTATTATTAGACAAAAAAATTACTCAGTACATCGAAAAAAATTTTTTTTTTTGCAAAAGAAGAAAAAACTTATTAATTTGACTGAAGGTATAACAATAGAGATATATGGCAAATCCAAATAAAAAATCTTTGTGAAAACTATATTAAGAATATAAATAATCACAAAAATAAAGTCTTGTAGGAAACATAAAAGAAACTTGTGGACGTTTTTTGTTATGTGATGAAACGAGTTATAGATAACGTATACCTGCATAAAAAGCCACACTGTGTGTTTGAGCATCGTGTAATATCTGGAGAAGCATACAAATATAGAACTATTGTATATGTGGTATGTATCTCGAAACGATAATTAAATAAGTGACACTTGGTAAATGAATTATTACTTCATCAAAGCTTGAGTAAAATGATGTTTTGGCGTTCTTATACAACATATAACATAAAAAACTAGCTTTTAAAGAAA
Source organism: Trichonephila clavata (assembly GCA_019973975.1). NCBI lineage: Eukaryota > Metazoa > Arthropoda > Arachnida > Araneae > Nephilidae > Trichonephila > Trichonephila clavata. The sequence goes on from BMAO01005003.1 coordinate 95,407, forward strand.
AATGCTATGTAAAGAGCAATGTTGTCATATGGATCATGTTTTTATTCATCAAAGCTTTAAAGGAAAAAACAAGCTTAACTTACATAATGTTTTTTATTCTCTTTAGATGGAAATATTTTAAATATTTATCATGTTATTAGACATATAAAAAGTGTATTGACTTAATTAAACATTTTGTGCAATATAAAGCATTATATAAAACGTTTTAATTTTAATTTTTTATTTAATTGAGATACTAGATGAAAGTTATAAATTGTAAGTCATAGGTAAAAATCATTCATGTGTGGCTCATTCATAAATCACGGATAAATTGTATGAAAATTAATTGCCTAATTATGCTCACTCAATTAAATAATGAGCATAGACAGACATGATTGATCGTTTAAAAACACACGACGCGATATAAATCTGAGTCAATTAACTTAGTTTTATCCATCCACTGTTATTTAATAAAAACAATCATAGTTAACAACAATAAAGTGGGTTTTTGCATGTTGCACATCTACACAAAAATGGTGTGTATATATTTTCTATCTGGAGGGTAAATTTTTTTCATTGTTTCTGGGAATAGCTCTACTTCTCCTGTTAAATGATTAAAGTGCTCCAAAAATATTATAATTATTAACATTTATTATTAATTGCGAAAACAGAGGTATTAAATGGACTGCAAAAAATACTCCCTTAAATTAATTATAAATTAATAGGATGGAGTTAGTGTTGCAATAGTTCCAGGATTTTATTAAACTTGCGAAGAGAGAGAAGTGCTTTTTTCATCAGTGGAATAATTTTACGCATGAAATGAAGGTTTTTTTTAGTAATATTGAATATTTTGTTGCTCTCTGTAGGATATTTCAAAAACAAATCTCACGATTTTTGTTTCTTAAAAGTGTTTAAAACCCTTAGCGATAAACAATTGTATATTATTTTAAAAATCAGCTAAACAAGTTTTACCAAAATAATATAATTTTTTAACTTAGTGAAAAAGTTAAATTTTTTGCAAGATTATGCAGTAGTTAAATGAAAGTATTCATTGTCTATAATATTGCGGTCGTTATTTCGAAACTATTTTCTATTTCATATCAGTTTTAGATACGTTTTCATATATTTTGACATTTCAAGTGCAAAGAAAGTGTACTTCTAGGTACACTTATATAAATCCCTACCCTCGCGGTAAAAAAGTGAAACGAAACAAAATAAACAAATAAATAAATGAAAAAGAGGAATTAATTTCACGCCAAATTGTCCCGGAATAGCGCTTACACATCTGAAGTGATATGGAACTAATCGCCAATTCCCGTCCAAGTTGCGTTTCTTGTATTATAACGAAACGAGTGGTCAATATGCTTCCCCTTAATTTTGGATATGGCAGGGGAGTTGGCCATGCGCTTTTAATAGAGGATCCTTGAAGCGAAGGTGGACGGGTGACCACTAGTGCGTGAAATTGTACTTCCGCCAATGGATGACCTCAGATCTGAGCAACCCGGAAGCGAGTGGAAGGATGGTATGGGTAATGAGAGCATAATGCTCATTGAGTTTATGTGGTGCATTCAAAATGATGGGTGCCATGTTTACGGAAGGAGGGGCCATATTTTTTTTTGTTGTGGTGACATACATTTAAAACAGTTAATTAAATTTATTTTCGAAAAAAAAGAGAGATGATATTTTATTGTAGGTGTTTAATATGTCCTTTATAAATCTTTAAAGATCGATTAATGAATTGATTTCAATTTTTAAAATAGATTTCCTTGACTATTTTTAATATAGAATATGTTTTATTGCAGACTTTACGATAAAATTGTTTTATCTCTTATCAGAATTATAATATTGTTGGTTAGTAGTGTGTCTGAGTTCAGATTTATGCGCATTTGATGACAGGTGAAGAAATAGGTATTTATCCTGGAGCTATTTAACATAGCCATTTTATAGTCCATTAACTCAAATCGTTCTTTCTCATTGGTAGGTTAAAGAGTTGTAGTGGGGTTTCACAACTGTTTTCACTTTATTAAATTCTGAGATTAATTTATGATGTTGTTTGTTATAAGAACTTCGCCTTGTGAGGGGAGCTAACGACAAGATAAATATGCATTACTACATGCATGTCCATAAATTAAGGCTAATGAAAGTTCAGGTAAGGAAAGAGAAAGAAATAAAACAAATGTGACTTATTTGTAAAGCCTTTTTATTAAACAAAAATAAAGAGCAAAAAAGATGCTATATGTTTGTTATCATTAATAAAAATGACGATTTTGCTCCCTGGATCAAATTAAAAATAAATAAGAAAAGCCTATTTACAAAAATAATATTACATGCTTGGTATGATAGTTAAGGCAATAGGGTACCATCTTCACAATTTTTTTTTTATTTTTAATATTTGATATTTGGTTTTAATTGTATTTTATAAAAGTTAATATTAAATAATAATTCCATACAAATTTTTTTTAATTTGTTGCAAAATGTTTGTAAAACTTAATTTTTTTTAGCTTTTTAAGCATTTTTTAAATCCCTAAATCTTTTTTAAACATGTCCCTTTTCTATCAAAAATATCTTTCCAAGTACCTTATAATATACTACATAAAACTGTGCATGGGTTTTTTCTGCTGCTGCTCTTTAATTTTTTTATTAATTTTTTTATAGTTAAATTTCCAAAAATTCTCAAAAAAAAAACATTAATTTTGATTTTGAAATTTTTTAGAAAAAGTACTAAACATGTTAGAGCTAATTACATGCACAGTTTTACAAACATACATTTCAGAACATGTATAAAATATTTCAAACACATACTTCAATTATCAAAAATGCCTTTGGGTTTTGAATAACAGTATATGTACAAAAATTAAACATGGAGAAATATGAGTTTGAAGTTTTCATTCCATGAATAGCATGATATAATATTCCTCGAATAGTCTGAAACTTTTATGAAATGTTAATTAGCTTATTTAAAACTACTTACCATACAAAATTGCACAAATGTAGAACAATTAAACAGTATACTGCCATAATGAATATATAGAAAAAAAAACGAATGAAAGATCAATATTTCATAAAACTCTTTATCTTAATAATTATAAAAAATAAATAAATACACACACTTCAGAGTTAATTCCATGCTCAGAGCTAATGCACAACATGTACAAAAGATGTTTATGCCTTTATTTTTTATTTCTATGATTTTAAAAGCCTTAGCATGTTAAATATTGTACACGAATAAAAGCAAAATCAAATAGCAATTTATAGGTAAAATACATCAAAATCTAAGAACTGTATATGTGCATTTGTTTAAATAAATATCTTAAAATATTTTAATAATAATAAAAGTGTTGAATCTCGCACACACATGGGATATATATATATCTCCAAAAACAAATATATAAAAATGGGAGAATTTTTCTATTCTTGCGAATTAGATTTTTTATTATCTGATTTTTTAATGAGATTTTAGTATTTGTGCTTTGGGAGAATCCGTTTTGAAGTTTTAATTACATTCATAATAATATCCTAAAAAGCACGCACAACTTTTAAATCTTGACCAAATCCATTTGATCTTCCCCAGTAAATAATTCACAAACTAGAATTTTTGCATGAATTGCACAATTTTTTCTTAAAATAATTTATTACTGCATATATAATGTCAATCTCATTGATGCGCATTAGAAAAATAATTAATTCATTTTTTGTCAGGCTCTTTTCTAGCAGATAACCTGAAATGTAGGCGTGGTAGTTGCTGTTTAACATCAAACATTGCTCCATTGCTTAATGAAAAATGCAGGTAAAGCTTTGAAATTTTGCAGGCATATTTATAAGGATTCGGGGTATCAAATAAGCAAATAAAAATTTTTTCGACAGTTTAATGATTTTTAGGGTACCATATCATCTTAATACGTAGTTTATCTCCCAGTCTATGCAATAAAGTCCGAACAACTCCTAGGCATGCTGAGTATCAAACTATCGATCTGATCTTGGGGAATATTACACCACTCATCAAGCAATGCCCTCCGAAGTTCCGGTAGACAGGTAAGAGGAGGTTGACGGGCTGCAATTCGTCGGCCAAGCATGTCTCACACATGCTCTATTAAATTCAAGTCCGGCGAGAATGCTGGCCAGTCCATACGGGTGATATCCTCCAATTGAAGGTATTCGTTTACAATGTTTTACACGATGAGGATGGGCGTTGTCATCCATAAACACAAATTCTGCGCCCATGGTGCCCCGAAACAAACGTGCATGTTGTTCCAGAATGACGTCCCAATAGATTTGGCTTGCTTTGGTTCCAATTTGAACATGCAGGTCTTAGTTGTGGAACCCAGAATAATCCCCCCCACACTAAATGAGCAATGCTGCACCACCTAAATGGAGTCGTTCAATGATGTTCTCTTGGTGGTAACGGGAACATGGCGCTCTCCATACGAAAGTTTCTCGAGAATCAGACTGCAAGCTAAACCTGGACTCGTTGGAAAACATCACACAAGCCTAATGTTGCGGTGTCTACAATGTATGCTCTCTACTCCAGGCTAAACGCACGCGACAGTGAGTTGCTGTAAATGGAACCTCATCTGACAGATCTACGAGCCTACAGACCAATCTGCCTTAAGCTTCTGTACATGGTCTGCCTTGGAACTGTCGTACTAGTGGCTGAAGAGAGCTGACGAGACAAGTCTGATATTGTGCTCCACTTATGCCTTTTGGCAGTATCTGCCAAATACCGGTCCTCATTCGTTGTTGTAACTCGGGATGACCTTTGCTATAACATCTACTCACATTACCATCTTCTTGAAATCGTTGCTAAAGCCTGAAGATGACACTCTGGGCGATTCCAAGTTCCTTGGATACGCCCACATTCCAGACCGCCGATAATTCTACCACGTAAAAAATCCTCCAAATGCACCCATTGTGTTATAACTATGCGGTTATTGAACTGAAAGACTTATAAAGCGCTTGCGAGCAATTTTACTTCTTTGTCTGTATTCCTTATATATCCCCCTCTACCTCTCAGGGGGCTCACCTTCTTTAGGTGAGTACGGGTGTCACAATCCCGAGGTGCCCTAGTGATCTTTTCCTTTTCCCACGGGGTTTACTGTCTTTGGTAAACACGGGCTTCACGAACCCGGGGTATCCTAGTGATCTTTCTCTATTTTCGACCCTCTTTCTTGTCATTCAATTCATTCTTTCTTTCTCTCTTCCCGTCTAGACCACAGATATTAAAACAAATGTTTGGCGCAGTATAGCCGAAATCGGCTCTTGCGCCAATAAACTCCTAAATCACTCACTCACTCATATCCCCCTGTAACACTCTTGCCATTCTGACGTTCTATCGGTGTCATTTGGTGGCCTTCTGCAATTTGCATATGATTCTAGAAGATGTGTGTAGTCATTTTACGGGTGATATATTTATTTTAGATAGTTCGATTTCTGTGTGACTTTGAATTATCCTTAATTTATGGCCTGAATGTATTTAAACAAATCTGATGAGAGGATAAAGAGGATTACCTCAGAAAATACCCCAACGTCAGTGTAGGTTAACAACAATTAGTAAATAATTTAAAAATTATTATAAGACTCAGAGCAAGATTGATTTAGGACAGGATCCTGAGAAGACTTATTTATGCTTCCTTCAATCTTAGTTGCGTGGAAGTATCATATAAAGAGAAGTAATTATTATATTTCGTTAGTGATCAGTTAGGTACGCTATTGCACAGGTATAAATAAATTTGACACATTTTGGTTAAGAAAAATATATATAAACATTATTTTCCCATTTACTCATACAAAAATATAGCATAATAAAAGGAAATGGTCATTGTCATTAAACTAATCTATTGAAAATCTGTTCCTGTGAATCTCAAATAAAAATGTGAGTTATGGGGCATTGCTTATTTCTTTCATATTGTTAAAACAGCCGACGATTCCAACTAATTGAATAATAGATTTGTTAATGGACAAGCAAGAACAAAAACACAAAGACAAATGACTTATATGCACAAAGAAATATTTTTATAGCTTATTTACAGTATTGGAAAACGCCCTCGTTACAAACAGTGCTTCATAAACGGCTTTCTAGAACAATTCTACTAACAGGAACTCAGACAGAGGAAGTCTCACGCTTATTGTCTTAAGCACGCAATTACTTCTTATCTCAACTGACTCGACTTGTGTCTCAAAGGCCTCTTTTTGTATACCCTCACGGAAATTTCCAGAAGTATCGATTACAGAAACTTTTTGATGGTTTCTTGGTGATATAATTTTTCGCCAAATTTGTCATCAAAATTGTCGCCAAGAGAGATAAACTCACCAATATGGTAATCCTGCTCACATCCTCTGGAGTTGCCATAATCTTGTTCAAGTTCATGCTCGGAAACGGACTTTCCTGTAAAACTCATTTTTCGTCCAAGGAGAGTCCGCAAACTCATTTTCCCTCCAAGTTACTGCGGGGAAGCAACATTTACGTGGCATGTTCCAATATTTATGAAATAAATGTGCCTTCAAAATTCTAAGCTAAATTTAGTTTTAATTTTTTTAAATTTTAAAAACCTCTTTGCTAGATTTATGTTTAATAATATTTTTATCTTCTCTCTCTCTCTCTCTTTGACATTTTGCATAAAAATACTTTTAAAATAACCTAAACTCATCAACAAGCAAAATGTTAAAAATTTCCGTTATAAGTTAGGTGAAAGCAATGTATGTATTAAACTTTCATTTTCTTATGTAAAGATAACTATTGATATCATTACAATTATGAATTAAGGTTAATGAGATGCAATCAGCTTTGAGTTAACATACAGTTGTTCACATATCCTTTCAGTGTGAGTGAGAGTTTTATTAACGTTGCACAATAAATTAACACGAGTGATGTTAGTGACGGACCTCGTACTTTTGAACCTTGGTCAAGTAACGAAGACGACACCTGATCTGGCACCACCCTCTCCTAACTATCACACCCCATCAATAGGAAAACTAAGAGCCTCGACAGATTTAACGTGCATCGGCCTCCTCTACACGGTGGGTCTTCAATGGCACCAGGACTCATATCCTTTCAATCAAATAATCGAAATTTTTCAACCGATAAAAATTCAAGACCATTGAACTTAGTTGATACAAAAATCAAATAAAATATTTTTAAATTATATATAATGTCATTCATCGGAATTAAATTCATTATTCAAAAACTAAATTCTCAAAAATAAGGAAAAATAAATTCAAATTTATCAAAAGCAAAGCCTATTTTATTATCTTCACGCATAATAATATTTGAATAAACATGAATAAAAAATGAGTAATATACGACAGAAAAAAATCATATTTTTTTGGCGCCGTTCCATTAAATCACAGATGTTTTACGTAAATCCTAAAAGGGTATCGTAAATCTGTATGGCTATTGATTATAACAAGCTCAAGTATCTTTTGGATTTTAACTTTAAAATATCATATATGGGTTAAAAATTTCCTCTATAAATTTCCATATGTATGAAATATTCTGTACGGATTAAAATACAGTTCTAGAAATTTTAGATAATACTAATTGAGACATTACAAATCAATCTTTTTACGAATGAAATTAGAAAGCTATATGAAAATCGAAAAAAATGCAAATTTCCTTAATTTCTGTTAAGTTATTAGGCCATTAGTACCAAAATACATTGTTTCTAGCTAATCGATAAGCAAAACTAATTTTGTGAATCGATTGTTGATTATAGAAGGTAACAAAAGAAGGTTCAGAGAGTCAGGATAATAGCCTTTGCTGCTCCATATCCCACAAAAAACTAACTGTAACTGTTCAGAGAGTCAAAAAAACTTTTGACTCACTTTTGTAGGGATGTAAACAACAAAGTTTTTTTCTGAGGCAATTCTTCAAATTTTTAAATATTTCCTTAAAATTATTTTTACCAAAAAAAAATTAAGTTTTTAAACACAAGGGCTTGAGAATTTTATAGGCTATGTTAGCTTAATGGTCATATTCGTGGCTGGAGTTGTCAAGTTCCGGGTTTAAGACCAAGGTACCACGAAGACCCTCCGAAAAGAGCGACTGATTCCATAATAAATCTCTCGTGGCTCAAAGTCTTGTCTCGTTGGCGTGATGTGCTGGCTCAGGTAACCTCTTCGTCACTTAACAGTAGCTCAAAAGTACGAGGTGCATCACCAGTAGCCCTCGTGTTGCTTTAAGTGCTACTTTAACAGTCATTCACTTGAGAAATTTATAAGTATGTTATCTATAAAAGAAATTTTAGGGCATCAAACGCCGTAAAATGTTTGTCTTTATCCTGAAGATCCCAACGACTCCTAGCGTGCTGCCAAATATTATGCTAGAAATCTGTCTATTTGGCAATATTAAAAGAAAAGGAAAAATGATTCGTTATCGAATATTTTCAGAATTAATTTACTTTTTTCCTATTGTCTCTTAAATTCATTCGAATTATTGATTTCTATTAATGAATATCCTCTTGTACACTTGGAAGGATCTCAAACTGCTATTTTAGAAGCATGTTTCAAGTACCACATAAAGTGAATTAATAGAAAGCTATATTTTCACTTTTAGCTATGCATTACTGATAAAAATAACATTTTAGTTTTTTGCACAGTGGGAATTTCATATAAGCCTTCTGAATAAATACTTAAAGAAGTAAATAACTATAGAAACTTCAATGAGAGAGAGATTGCTTGCTATGCAAATTATGACTAGCCAAACGAATTTTTATTCCCTAATCACGTTTTTTTCCCTCCCTTTTTTGTTTGTAGTTTAACGTGCATCTGTGTCCACATACGAGTAGGGTTCACGTTCGAGATAGACATATAAAATGTAAATTACTTTAAAAACAATCTGTAAATACATACGGTTTTCTTAAGGTATTTTTCCCGTTTAACTGACTGTTTTGGAGCCTATAGCCAGGGATACACCTTCCTTAATTAACATGTGGAATCGCTTAGAATATCACGGATCACATTTGAAAAAGAAATATATTAGCACTCACACATTAACATTCCCTACCCAAATATTTATTAAAGAAACACAGTAGTCTTTGTAGGATTAGGACTAGAATAACAAATACTGTAAGCGAGCAGGGGTCTTTGTGACCAAATTTCCATCGTTTCACACACACACTACAAGAAGAGCTTTTGAAGCTCATTTTCTTTACATTTTAAATATCTCCAAAGTATTACCTTTTTTTTATCATAGTCCCTATACACTTTGCGTTATATTAAGTAAAAAAAAACTAACCCTTCTCTATGAATTACTTCTGAAAGTTGTCAAATTTTCATAATCACAATGTCAGCAATTATTTTAATCAGAAGACAGATTTTTTTAATTCTGGCAACTTTTGAAAGTTGTCTCTTGATCGCTTAAAGGGAAAGCACAATACCACCAAGGCGTTAAACTGGAAATCCTTAAGATGTGATCAGCCAGAAGTTACAGCACGAGAGCGCTGAAGATCACGATCACCATAACTTCAAACTTCTTTTTTACTTCATTGGTGCTTGCTTTTTGCGAAACTGATCACGTGATGTATGCAAAATCAATCACTTGTAAATTTGAAGAATTACATGAAGTGGAACTGTCACTTTTAGAAGGAAAACGATTGAAAATATTTCACTTACCATTCTGCACGTGGTGTTTTTTCTTTGGTTGGTTTGACTTGTCACACAATGTCAACTTATTTTTATCAGTTGACAGTTGAGTTCATACTTCCTCAGGAAGTACGTCTGCTTAAATTTTCTACACATTCTCTGAGTAGTATTTTTATTAATTTTAGGAAAGGTACGTATTATATGAATTTTAGATACTCTAATTGGTAGAAGTGATTAGTGAACTTGCCAACATTTGACCCTTCGAAGGTGAGATCTAATTAACTAAAACGACGATGAAATTACACACTAAAATACCATTGAGTGTTTCCGAATTTGGCTGTGGATCTTAACCAACTATGAAGGCTTGGTTGCAGCAGAAACCTTTTGAAAATCGAAGGTTTGAATTTCGCTGCAGCCAAAAATGCACTGGGCTCGTTAACAACATCGCCATATAACTACACGAAGGCTATTGGTAACTGACCTTATAATTCTGAATTTTCGTCAGATGACAAGGATGACATTTGAGCAAGTACTTTACTCTTTTAACTTCTACAGTGTTGTCTCCTAATTTAGATGAATTTAATTTGAACTTTTTTTTAGCGAAGGATATTAATGAAACCTACGATGCCTTGATATTCACTAAACGTGAATATTATGAGTGCTGAGCTACATCCTTTTGACAGTCGATAGTTTACACTGTAGCCTTAGAACAGGGGTGGGCAGACTTTTCCAGGGTATGGGCGACTTCTAATGTTTTTTAGGTGTTGCGGTCCACCCAGTTGCGTAAGTAGGGCCATTCTGTATTAAAATTGAGTGTTTTTTCTTCTTAACACTAGTTTCGGACACTGTACCCCTCTTTTAAAATATGACAGATTACTATTTTTGTTATAGAAACACAAGTCACACAAAATTGTCAAGTTGAGTGCTTGAACAAATTTGAGCGACTGCTAGACCTTGGACGTATTCTCAATGCAGACAATATACGTCAACCGATAAATCTGAAACCGCCGTATGTACTTAATTTGTTCTCTATCGAGTCGCTCATCATAGCGGGACATGATATCAACACGAAAACCCAATTCTGTGGAAGCGCTGGTTGTGGAATCACAAGTAATATAATCAATAGCCAATCTCGTGCTATCGCGTGAAAAGCTAGCTGATCATTGACGTTTATTCTCCCTTTCAGTCGGAGTGACAGGAAAAACTCATTTTTAAGCTGGCATCGCAATGATCGCTTTTCCCCCCTACATCGGCAGTGAACTTCCAAAGCGTCAGCGTGTGCTTCCAATGAAGGTACACTCATGTACATAAATTAAGGATAATGAAGTTCAGGCAAAGAAAGAGACAGAAGCAAAACAAATTTGACTTATTTGTAAAGTCTATTTATTAAACAAAATGTAAAGAGCAAAAAAGATGCTACATGTTTGACATAATTAATAAAAATTGCGATTTTTACTCCCTGGAAGCAAATTTCAAAAAAGAACCTATTTACAAAAAACAGTATAACATGGTTAGTATGATGGTTAATACGGAGTATGTCTCCCGGACGATGCAAAACAGGCCTTACAACACCTACGCATGCTGAGTATCAAATTATCAATCTGATCTTGGGGAATATTACACCACTCATCAAGCAATGCCCTCCGAAGTTCCGGTAGACAGGTGGGAGGGTTTGACGGGCTGAAATTCGTCGGCCAAGCATATCCCACACATGCTCTATTGGATTCAAGTCCAGTGAGTATGCTGGCCAATCCATACGAGAGATATCCTTCGATTGAAGGCATTCATCTACAATGTTTGCACGGTGAGGACGGGCGTTGTCATCCATAAACAGAAATTCAGTACCCATGGCACCCCGAAACAAACGTACATGTTGTTCCAGAATGACATCCCGATAGATGTGGCCTGTACTCGTTACACTCTGAACATGCAGGTCAGTTCTTGAACCAAGAATAATTCCTCCCCAAACGAGCCATCCTGCACAACCGTAATGGTGTCGTTTAATGGTGTTCTCTTGGTGGTAACGGGTACCTGGCGCTCTCCATATGAAAGTCCGGCAAGAATCAGACTGCAAACTAAACCTGGACTCGTCGGAAAACATCACACAAGACCACTGTTGCGGTGTCCACAATGCATGCTCTCTACTCCAGGTTAATCGCAGGCGACAGTGAGTTGCGGTAAGGGGAACACATCTGACAGGCCTACGAGCATATAGACCAATGTGCCCTAAGCGTCTGTACACGGTCTGCCTTGAAACTATCTTACCGGTAGCTGAAGAGAGCTGACGAGATAGGTCTGATGCTATGCTCCGTCTATTTCTTTTGGCAGTAACTGCCAAATACCGGTCCTCATTCGGCGTTGTAACCCGGGGGCGACCTGTGCTGTAACATCTACTCACATTACCATCATCTTGGAATCGTTGCCAAAGTCTGGAGATGACACTCTGGTTGATTCCAAGTTCCTCGGATACTTCCAGCTGGGTACGTCCACATTCCAGTCGTCCGATAATTCTACCACGTAAAAAATCATCCAAATGCTTCCTTTGTGCCATAACTATACGGTTATTGCACTGTAAGGCTTTGAAAGCGCTTGTGAACAATTTTACTTCTTTGCCACCATTCCTTATATACCCCTCTCTTACACTCTCGTCATTGTGACGTACTATCCGCGCCATCTGGTGGTTTCCTGTACTTTGCATATTCTTCTTCAAGATGTGTGTGATAATTGTACAGGTGAAATTTTTATTTTAGAGTTCAATTT